>BRDA01012140.1:0-23677 GCA_036984385.1 Crenuchus spilurus
TAGGTCTCAGGTGTGCATAGGGAGCAGGTGTGTTCAATTTTGTAGTACAGCTCTCACACTCTCTCATACTGGTCACTGAAAGTTCCAACATGCACCTCATGGCAAAGAACTCTCTGAGGATCTTAAAAGATGAATTGTTGCACTACATGAAGATGGCCAAGGCTACAAGAAGATTGCCAACACCCTGAAACTGAGTGGTCAAGATCATCCAGCGTTTTAAAAGAGCAGGGTCCACTCAGAACAAATCTTGCATTGATCGTCCAAAGAAGCTGAGTGCACGTGCTCAGCGTCACATCCAAATGCTGTCTTTAAAAGATAGAAACATGAGTGCTGTCAGTATTGCTGCAGAGATTGAAGAGGTGGGGGGGGGTCAGCCTGTCAATGCTCAGACCATACGCCGCACACTACATCAAATTGCATGGCTGTCACCCTACAAGGAAGCCTCTTCTGAAGTCTGTACACAAGAAAGTCTGCAAACAGTTTGCTGAAGACATGTCAACAAAGTACATGGATTACTGGAACCATGTCCTATGGTCTGATGAGACCAAGATTAATTTGTTTGGTTCAGATGGTCTCAAGCATGTGTGGTGGCAATCATGTGAGGAGTACAAAGATAAGTGTGTCATGCCTACAGTCAAGCATGGTGGTGGGAATGCCATGGTCTGGGGCTGAATGAGTGCAGCAGGTGTTGGGGAGTTGAACTCCAATATGTACTGTGAAATAATGAAGCAAAGCATGATGCCCTCCCTCCGGAAACTGGGTCGCAGGGCAATGTTCCAGCATGATAATGACCCCAAACACACCTCTAAAACGACCACTGCTTTATTGTAGAGGCTGAGGGTAAAGGTGATGGACTGGCCAAGCATGTCTCCAGACATAATCCCAATAGAACATCTTTGGGGGATCCTCAAGTGGAAGGTGGAGGAGGGCAAAGTCGCGAATATCCGCCAGCTTCGTGATGTCGTCATGGAGGAGTGGAAAAGCATTCCAGTGGCAACCTGTGAAGCTCTGGTAAACTCCATGCCCAGGAGAGTTAAGGCAGTTCTGGAAAATAATGGTGGCCACACAAAATATTGACACTTCAGAAACTTTTACTAAGGGGTGTACTCACTTTTGTTGCCGGTGGTTTAGACATTAATGGCTGTATATTGAGTTATATTGAGGGAAGAATAAATGTACACTGTTATATAAGCTGCACACAGATGACTTTCCATTGTGTCAAAGTGTCATTTTGTCAGTGTTGTCCCATGAAAAGATATACTTAAATATCTGCAGAAATGTGAGGGGTGTACATTGTATACACTGTATACTGATTTCTCAGATGTTTGCTGGTGTAAACTGTGCATCTTTCATTAAACACCACTCACAAATGATCAGAGGTTGATTCATATATTTGTTGATTCATATATTTGTCTGGGGTTCCAGATGCTGGGGTTATTGCTAGGTTTCGTGTATGTGGCGGAGTAATACTTAAAGAGCTTCGGTCTGAGTGCCAAGGTTTTTTTTAATTAAACAAACAAAAAAAAACATTGTAATTTTTTAAGATGCACGAGTAAATACTACAATATCTCTAATCTGACTAAGGATACCTTTTCTGTATACAGAGTCTGTGTATGTTAGTGTGCTACAGTTACATGCCTGTAAGCTGTCGGCTGTAATGTTGTTTGGCAGCTGAAACATGTGCTGTTTGCAGTGAGTCACACGGCTGTGTTGTGTGACAGAGTGACCTGTGCTTTCACACTGATGAGGAGATAGACTGCAACTGAAAACAACCATGACAACACAGGCATGTCGCCATGGCAACTGGACTCGACTGAGCGGAGGGGGAGCATGAGGCGCCTCCTTAACGAGGAATACACAGTGTTCCCTCCACACCGAGTGACCTGCAAGCAGCCATTCTATATCCAGCCCTGGAGCTGGTGATTAAGACACGGCTGGCAGACAGAGCCGATACTGTGACATGCCTGCCCACCTCACTTAGGTGAAGACTAAGGGTGCACATTTGTTCTATTTCCGTGGGGACACAAAAAGATCTTCCCTATTACAGTGGACAAGAGATATCCATTTCAGGCAGGAAACTTCTCTGGCGTGCAGTCTTCACCTTGGTAATTGCTTGCATGCCATTCTACCTGATAAGCTGGCTCGGTAATGTAAAGAAAGGAGATTTGAAATCGACCAGGAATTTAAGACCTTCCCGGTGTTCCCTAAAACTTCTTTAGCTCACGTGTTTGCCTGAGCTTTTGGGCTACATACCTTTTGGCTTTGAAGATTTGAAACGCCCCTGTGGCTGGGCATTAGTGATCCCAGCAAGGAGGGAGATCGCTATCTCTGACCATTTGGGCTATTTGTTCTGCCGTGTGCACAGCATGGCCCAGAGAGAAGCCTCATTACAGGTATTAGCGTGGCATTTAGTTCTGCTGCTGCTGCCAGGAGTGCAGAAAACAGGCACAGGAAAGATCAAAACAGTGTCCCTTTTAACTCCACCAGCAGAACATACTGGAGACGCTGTTACAGCAAATTTCAATGCAGGACTGCATTTACTAGGTGAAATGAAAATAATCACTGCTTTGTGCAAAAAAGTGACAATTAATAGCTTCTTCGGACTGTCCCAAATGTAATTTTAACCCTTTAAACGTCCATGAACTGCTGAGGCATCCAGGCTTCAATTCCTCACTCCAAAAAATTTTATTATTTTGCATTTTACGTCTTGGGAAGTAATCAACCTGGTAATAAGCCAAACAGGTGCATGTTCAGTCCCTTGTCCAGAGTTGACTACTGCAACTCCCTTCTGGCTGGTTTTAACTATGCTTGTCATCAGACTCATGCAACTGATCCAGAATGTGGCAGCATGACTTGACTTCAATGTTCTGAAGTTCAGCCACAGAGCTCCTCTGCTGTATCCTCAACTGGCTGCCCATATCAAATTCAAAACCCTGATATTGGCCTACAAAGCCAAACTTCAAGTACGGCTTGGCTTGACCCACCGTCCTTCATGATGCATGGAAGACTTAAATGGTTAAATTAACTTCTGGGTGTCCAAAAGACAGAGTCGCTTGAAAGGGTAGCATCTCTTTCGAGAGTATTTAAATCAGCACATATCCTGTACTTAATAAAGGCTTATGATTGTACTCATGTCTTATTTTATTTGATGTTCAGGCAGTGTAATGTTGAGCATTGTGCATCCACAGTAGGTATCCACACCGACTTTTGTATTTGGAAGTCTAAGCTTGAGGTGTCTTCTTGAAACTAGACTATACAAACTAGCTAAGGATGGTTTCTGACTAAAAAGCAAAGAACATTTCACACAGATAAGAGTGTTTGCTTAATGCTGTAAATGTAATTTAAATGCGTTAAACTGAAGCTTGTTTTCTTCAAGAACTACGAGCCTTTGTAGTTTAATATGATGTCAAAAGTTAATGGAATATCAAGGAAATCCTGAAAAAAAATCTGGATAATCTGTAATATCTAAATCTTTCCCCATCAGACATCCACTGGCTGTTATTTGACAAGCATAAGAAGGGGGTGGGGGTGATAGAAACACAGAGATAAACTCTTATCAGCTGTTCCCATAGAAAGAGAGTTATATGACAACATTTCTGGATTTCATACAGAAGGTCGCTGATATTGAGCCATAAATACAGGCTCATGTACTCACACAAACACAGAGGTAGGATGAACCCTTATGCTAGTGTGTATTGTGCTAGGAGCAGCTCCTTTACAAGAGCTATTGTATCAACAAACAGGAGCCTAGCTGTGGTACTCTTTCCATCAGCAAAGGACGCTTAGCTTTAATTTCACCAGAGCTCTTTTTCAATAACACAGACAGGATGAACAGATGAATACAGAGGCCCCTGTTAATTCAGCTCAGGTCAGTTACACAAGCGCTTGGAATTTGAGAACATTACACAACCAGCTGAGGGCAGGCCCAACCTGTCCATAGCACCTTTTTAGGCCTGTGTAAAAGCCAAGCACAAATATGATTCCTGTGAGACACTTGTTCCACTGAGTTCTGTGGACCTTGTCAGTGAAAGTGTATTCAGTGTGTGTGCGTGTGGGGGTGTATGTGTAATGAGTAAAGCGTGAGGGCTGCTGAACCCTGTGTGAGTTTTAAGTGAAGGCAGAGTCGTAGAGATCAGATCCAAACCACAGGATATTTCTGACCTTGGGGCACAAGAAGGAGAGAAGCATGAAGGAAGTGTGTGTGTGTGTGTGTGTGTGTGTGTGTGTGTGTGTACTATTTCTGAACAAAAATGTCTTGGTTTTGTAGGAAGATCATAAACAAAAAACTGGTTAACTTGTCACTAAATGTCACCACCAAATTGGTACTTTTTAGGAGTATTTTTATATAAAAAAGCCACATTTTTAATATAAAACTGAAAACTCTTTATTTTTGTTTACAGAAGTTAAAGTTAAGATATACCAGTATACACTAGCACTGTTTTTAATTTTTGAAATTTTCTTCTTTCTAACACATTTTAATGATGTTCTGATCAGGTTAGGTTCTGTTACATTTTTATTACATATAGATAGTTACATAGATTATTTACATACATTATATAGACCCTTGTCTTAATACCATGTAAAACACTGAGTTTGTTTCTGCACATTTAAAGTCTTGGCTATGCAGAAAAATCGACCTACAACAGTTTTGTAAATATGCTTTATCTAAAAGTGTTATGTTTCTTTTTTTATATTAAAGGGTAAAATTATTCCATTTTAGTTTCAGAGGCTAAGATTAGAAGTAGGTAAATAACTATTGCAAATACATAGCTACACTCACTCACATATAAATATACAGCCTTATGATGATTAAGCTGCATGTTTTATTCATACTCTGAATGAAAGTATGTTAACCCAACTTCTACAGAGCACAACTTTCTGGACTTTTTAATGCAATTATTCTTTATTTACTGAATTTAATATTTTGGAGAAAATAAAATACAATACAGCACTAAAGTTACAGCAAATGAAATTGTATTTTTTATGTGTTAACTTCAGAAAATAAATAGGATATGTGCACTAAAATGTACAGGAAATAGGTTAATTTGTTTTCTTGTAGAACTTTTTGGTCCATATGAGACCTTAGGTCCTGATATTGAATAAAAAACAAGTATGTGTGTGTGTGTGTGTGTGTGTGTGTGTGTGTGTCTGGGAGCTGCTGTGGGAAAGCAGCTGGACAGCCTCCAGCACCTCCCTCTGTTAACCAGGCATGAAATTCCTGCGGCAGCCTGTAAAGAGACAGTGTGTGTGAGTGTGTTTGTATGTGTGTGTACTGTGCATGCGTATGTGTGTGCATGAATATGTGAGTGTGAGTGCATGTGTTTTTAAATGTGTGTAAGAGAAAGAGATAAAGAGCAGGAAGTTCCAGGGCTGATGACAATGTAGGGTGCATGTCACCAAAAGGCCCGAGAGCAGAAAAACAAGAAAGGACAAGAATGATGCAACTCACGGAATGTCAAAAGAGGACAGGAGTGAGGGAGCAGAGAGGATAGGGAGGAAGAGGAGGAGAGACTGCTGGGACTTCTTAATGGCTGTTACACTCTTTGCAAATGTGCTGATGATGCCCTATTCTAATGATCTCAGTAAGAGTCTTGAATGTGAGATGGGTGCAATGATACAGAAATGGTGATATAGAGTTCAAAAAGAGTTCCTCATCCCCCGTATTCATCTCCACTTAGTTTAAAAGCAAATGGGCCACTTTCACTTATGCAGGACACTAGGACAGATTATTGCTAAACGCAGTGTAAGTAACCACTTAGCCACAATTCACCCAATAAATATATTCACGAAATACAATTTTATGTCATTATTTATTATGTCAGTCTTAATATTGCCAGAAAGTGATGTTGCTTCTAAACATAAACAAATCAGAATTTAAACACAATGGAATGTAATTACGTTAATGCATTATCTTCCACTTAATCCTGGTCAGGGTTGCCACGAGTTCCCTGCCACTTCACTAGGTGCAGGGCAGGGCATTAAACTCTTTAGCTAAAAACAGGACAGAGCCCCAATCCATCACATGACCTCCATGTATTTGGACTGTGGAAGGAAACTGTAGACCCCAGAGAAGTGTAATTTAATTATAAATGTAAATTACATCATGATTTATTTTTTATTTTTGTTTAACCTAGTGTAATCTACCTCTCTCTCATACACACACATATGTGTGTGTGTGTGTGTGTGTGTGTATATATATATATATATATATATATATATATATATATATATATATATAGAGAGAGAGAGAGAGAGAGAGAGAGGGAGAGAGAGAGAGATAGATAGATAGATAGATAGATAGATAGAAAGCAAAATAAGCATTCATTATTTTTCATTCTTAAAAGTCCACATGGAACTGTTGGCACCATGTGTGCATGAATGGTGCAAGTAGGGCTAGGTACTACCTTAGTCACTGGGGAGACTGATTTGAATCAATGGTTAAGAGGTTACTTAAAGGATATGTCTGTAAAGTGACTCTGGATGGGGTGGGGGTAGGGTCTGGGACACCAGACCTCACTGTTAAGCCCTCTGGAGGTATCAAGCTTAATTCACATAAAAATTGACAAAAGGATGTGCCTACCTAATGACCCCTGTGAATGGAAAGCAAGGTAGTGGGTATTTAAGAGATGTTAGTATATGTGCGTAAACACAACTGATTAACTGTTGAATTCCTGTGATCTTATCCTGTATATTTTTATTTAAAATAATCAAGGGTTACTATACAAATGGCCCTAACTTATACATTAATTGCTTAGTAATATGACCGAATAACAGCTGATATAAGTAACATGTGTTTCCTTTCTTAATGCATTAGTGTCACATTCATACGAGTATCATACTGATCAATATCCACCCAAAAGAAGATTTTCTGGCTTATTCATGGGTAAAAATGGATGCTCCCTGGACATTCTCTCATATTGAACAGGCAACACAACACTCTTGCCAATGCACAAGCTATATCTATTTCAGGCTGCCTGACAGCAGATCCAATGCCGGAGGTTCATTGATGCTATACTTGTGTTCCATTCACAGATAGAGTGTGACTCATGTCAAGTCAATATAAACACTTCTGTATGGCTATTCATTCTTCCACAGATAGCAACCTCATCTCATCCTGAGGAAGACATAGCTTAAATATTGTACAGCATTACTAAAGGCCGTGATTATAGCATACATATATCATCAACTGTGTATAGATTATATTACACAATAGTGCATAAACCAGTGATTTGACACTATCAGGCTCATATAACCCTTACTTCACGTTGCTCAAAATAGCATTTGATACTGCAACTGATATTTATATACCTATAGGCTAAATTTAGTATCGGCATTAGTCCTTGAGAGTGTAAGTGAGTTTCTGAAAGCATTATGGGCTGTATACTGTTACAATAGATGTATCACAAGGACAGCTCAAGGAGACACGGCAGCGCACAGGGAATAGGGTTGGGTGAGTCAGAGGCCTGGCTGAAAAGCAAGGATTCATTCTGTTATCCCTCAGAGCTCGGATATCTTTTCATCAATGGAATAAGATTCCAGCAATACACTTCAGGCTGAAATACGGTAGCTCCTTTCAGTGAGGCATATGGACTATATTTATCTGGAGAGACATAGGATTTCATTTGTTTCCTTTTCTCTCTGTGAAATGTATCATGACTTAAACTTGTTTTTCTTCAGGTTAGGTTTTCAGGTACAACGCACATTCATAAACACACTGTCACTAACCCCAAAAAACAAGCATTACATTTTAATACAAGCACTTTTAATATAAATAGGTTTTATTACAAGTCATTCTGGATTTCTATTGGTCCATATTAAGAATTTTTCACAAAATATAAATGATAGCTTCTATGGTCAAATGATGTAGAAAAACAGCAACAAAAATACATGAATTTCATGACAGCAAAAATATTTTAAAATGTGATAGTTTGTTTTAGTTTAACCTGGCTAACTTTCACCTGCAATCCCTGAACATGTAATACAATGCAAAAGCTATATTTTCTGTTTACAACTGTGAAAACCATGGCCACAGAGAAACATGATCATACAGCTGCTGGCTACACTTGTGCTAAGAACATCATGAACAAACAAGGCAACCAAAAGTCTTTTCCATAATGCTATTAGCAAGCAGATAAAGAGAGAGGAAACATTACAAGCAAAGCTGTGTTGAGTTGGTGGGCCTCCTGGTCTATGCTAGTGAGATATGCTTTGTTTGCCTTCAGTGATGAACCATGGCACTGATGGATGCACTGTGTATACGAACAATGATGAGCTATGGCAGTCTGTAAAGGGGCTTCAGTCAATGCTGGCAACGCGATACAAACATAACAGAGACTCTTCTTACATTTTGTATCTTACAGCAACAGAAGTCAAATCTAAAGTATATCAAAGTATGCATGAATGCATTTATAGTTCAAATGAAAAAAAGGCAAGGCAAGTTAAATATTTCTTTTTCATCATCAGTATACACTCACATACCATCCACAGAACAACTGTGACTCATTGCGGTTAGGGAGCATTGGGTTTCATGAAGCATTTTTTATGGGATCACATTTTAAAAGGAAAAGCAAAAAAGGAAAATAACCACCAGAGCAGAACATTGGCTTGGATGTAGGTTTGATTGGAATACTATTAACAACAGTGTGGTTGAATTTGAGAGCAGGCAGAAAACTCTGTTGTTCTGCATCGCGAGTCACCACAATCCAACAACTTGCACTGAATTCAAAAACCATGCATGGTCATTTGAGGACGAAGTCCCCAAACGTACCAAAAAATTTAACCATCAGTTGTGAGGCAAGCTCATGACCATCACAAATTTTCCTCAACTGCTTGTTTGACAAATCCCATGAAAATACTCTGAATGTTGGGTTTATTCTGCATTGAAAGTTAATTTTTCATTCCCATTTCACAACTGCATCACCTGGAATAAATCTTCTTTGAGTGGGTGCATACAATGGATTTTCAATGTAATGTTCTGAGGAACAGTATATGTACCATCAACACTTTCATAAATCTCACATGCTTGACTATGTCTACATTATTTTTTGAATGCTTGTACCTTAAGGGTCATGCAACATTGACCTTTTACGGCATGATCTATATCACTTTCAACAGGCTGTTTTTAAAGGTCCTTAGAGGAGAAAATGTCTCCATGGTGCTATAAGTCCACACTTAGTCAGCCAGCCACCACAACAACTGCCTTCTGGCAGTGGAATTCTCCCTGATGGTTTGCTTGTTTTCATGGACAACCTTGGGATTAATAGCTCTGAATTCAACCACACTTAAAGAGATGCTGTGACCTTAGCATACTTCTTTGTCAGATCTTGTCTTTGACATGAAACGATGCCTCTAGCCAAACAATAACACAATGAAGCAGAGCAGACGGGGCTCCATTGTTTTGAGCTGGAGGACAGTTTTGTTCCTTGGCTGACTTGAAAGCGTGCAGGGTTACAGCAGTGCAGACTTGCAGACACCGTGGCTGGGGTCCAGTGGTAAATGGAAAACCACAGCCTCCGGTCCACACAAGTGCAGAATGAGTCACAGGAAGGAGCCGTGCACTTGCAGAACTCATTAAGCGAAATGTAAGGCGTATGGATTTCCTATGTCAATAAAAATGGCTTGGCAGCCCCAACAGCCCCCCTAGTGAATCCTGGAGTAACACACAGCAGCAGAACACCACAGGGACTGCACTGGGAAGCTCTAAACTTTGCATCTGATTTGTGAGATCAAACGTGCCCTGATTTAATTATTTAAGAAAAGTCCAGTTTTCTTCTCCATCCACAGATCAAAAATAACAAAGGCAGAGGACATGTAAGGATCTCTGTGACTGAAGAATGGATCTAGAAAATATTACAGGGCATCCTTTAAACTCTTTTCAAAAAACATCTTGAACAAAATCTTCTGAAGTGAATTCAGAATGGCTGTTTATCTCAACTGTTGGATCACCTAATGTATAGCCTACATTTAGGTAAGTTTTTTTGTCTCTCCAATGTGAATTTTTGGTAATTACTGCATATTCTATGTTGCCTCAGTATCCAGTAAACTTGCCCAACCTGGAAAATGCCTTAACTTCATACACACAACCTTCCCAGCTGGCACAATGAGAATGTGACAATGTTCTGACAACGTTCTTGCAGCATTGATATAACTTTGTGATGAGGTTCTGTGCCTGCTAGGATCATTCTTCACAAAGCATGCATGTTTAGTCTAGAACTGTTCTCTGTTGTTCATTCTCTTTTTCAGGCAGTCAGTGATTCATTTGTGTGCAACACTGACCTCAAGTGGATGCAAGCAGACTTGAGACTCTCTTCACTCAATTATGTTGGCGTAATAGGATGAATCAATATTGGCAGGATCATATTTATCATGTAGCAAGAACTGCAAATCTTACCGCAATTATTTATTTCTGGAAATGTCATTGAGGCCTGGTCAGCTAAACCTTATTGAAGGGACAAGACAAAGGACAAGTAATTATGCACACTAAGCACTAATTTTAGTTTCAGGCAAAGAGTTTTCATGATACAAATCATTTCTAAATCCTCAAGGATCATTATGCCCTATGGGTTATTATTCAATAACTGCTTATAAAGCAATGCTAATTGCCTGAGCCATTCTTAATGTATAGAAATAGGAAAAGAAGCCTGGACTTGTTGGTAGGCTATTGACATTTAAAAGGTTAAACTGTGGTGGCTTCTGAGAATTTCCAAAGGATATAACAATAAGAAACCTGAGCGTATTGAGTAACCAGTAAGGTTAGGTCAGAAGTACTCTGATGACAATGAGTTAAGATGTCATTTCAAAAGGGTCTTATTTCTTTATATACTGTATGTTGTCTCATTGTGTTGATCTTCTTTGCTAACTGCTAACAACTTTCAAAAGATTTTAGGTACAATAATTTGCCTTTAACTAAAATATGAGACTAACACTAATACTAAAATTCTATCAGACGCAATTTTCAGATAGCAGAAGGACTCCAATGTGATTTTACACTTCTAAGCAGCTGCTGCTGACATTTCCATTTGTATAGCAATATATTACTATTAGAGTAAACAGCTTGAGAAAGTGGTGTGCAGCACTTCTGAAATGAGCTTGACATTGCCTCAGTTCCATCTACACATTATAGCAGATTGCTTTGAAAGGCTTATAAACTTCAATCTAACATCATGCTGAAAACTCTACAAGCCACTTCCTTTTAGCAAGAGACTAATGAATATTCATATCTACTCAGCAGCTCCTACCCTCTAGCCATACAACTCTTTAACTCAATAAGAATTACTCCAACAGTGAATGACTAACTAAGCTTGAGCTGTATTTATTAACTGCATTTTTATTTTTACTATATGTCTTTGCTTTGTACTGACAACAGCTAGCTTTTCAATTAGCAAGACTATGCATGATCACTTGGGTGATATGTTTTGACATTAGCTAGACAATATATTAGTAGCATCACAAGACTGAACTATGCAAACAAGCCTCTAACCAATCACTAAATATTTTATTGTGTGCTGTGAACATCCAACACAGATGTTCTTTGGGATGTCTAAATGAATGAAGACATACATATGATTAAAAAAAAACATAAATAACACTTGAAAAATATTATAGAGCATTCACATCACATCAAAGGTTCAGCAACTGGAATGTACGTGTTCATACCAGAATATTAAGACCACCTTCCTAATAGTAAGAATAATCACCCTTGACTTTGAGTGTTCACTCAATGGTGATTCCTGACATTTTTCTCACTGCTCCTGTTCATTATAATGATTAACTGGTCCACTGAGGCATGTTCATTGCTCTGTACCACTCGCCAAAGTTGTCATTCCCATCTGGCATCAATGGCCTGTGGTACACCACTGTTATACCTTCACTACAATGGCTCTAGAACAACCCACAAGGTTATTTGTTTCTCGAATGCTACCACCCTTGGCGTTATTATCATGCCCTTTTGGACATCAAATTGCATCCTTTGCCCATGATGATTGTTGGTGCAACTGACTGGTGTGTTCATCATATTCTGATATGACTGTGTACAAAGTATATCACAAATGCAATGTGAAGCTATTTAATATTTGTTGTTAATTTTGTACAACCCCAGCCACAATAATGCATATTAACCAATGTGTTAATTCCCCCTGTAAGACACCCCATGATAATTATGGGAGTATTTTTCAACATTTTGACTCCTTATTTGCTTTCCAAATATCACAATATTGCCAAGGCCTAAAAAAATACTGCACTGTGACTTGTGGGTGGACTGTGCCATATCCCCTCTGAGCTACACAGCAACCAATTCCTCTCTCTTTATTTTGATAAGACATAGAGTATTGTACTTCTACCTCAGCATCATCTGTAATGGTCTATACTGACCACTGCTTATTGCGTAAACAGAAATATTAATCAGTCCAGCTTGGCACTACCCCTCCCTGTACTCCCTGTACAAATCAGGCTTATAGTAATGTTAAAGCTTTAAAGAGCATTAAAAACCAGAGGCATATTAACATTTCAGGGAAAGCTAAACTCTGTGTTCTTACTACTGATGTTAACATTTGTCATTTGACTGAGCTTACCAGCTTTTATATGCTGAAGTAGGACAGACAAAAGAATTTCCATTGCTCAAAGTATCACTGATCACTGCTAGCCCTGATTTCCTAAGGTCTATTTTGTTAACTGCATACACGGACAAGTCATTATATGAGTTTTTAAGGAAATCTTTAAAAAGGAAAGCCAACGTCTTACCACTATTTGGGTCTGCAGGGCATAAAAGTTGACCCAATCATGAGGTTGTGCACGCATCAGCCATTACTCATGGCTCTGAAATTTGGAAAATAAAACAGTTCTGGAAAGGGAAGTCCAAAAACACAGAGAACAGCCCAGAAAGAAAAGTTTCTCTTATTTGTGAAATTAAAACTCATGATTAAAATAGTGTTTTACAGACAACTTCACTAGTATTTTGTGTCTAACCCACTTTAATTTGACAAAATATTTGCATAAAGAAAATGTAAAATATGATCTTCTCCACCTAATTATTATTTTTCAATTATTAAGTGAATAGCTATGTCAATATTTTGAGATACTAAGTCATTTTTCTTTAGATATTTTAAGATATTATAGTGTGAAAATATCGAGATCAAATTTCAAAATAGTCTGACGACGATAAAACAGTTTACTTAATGTAAAAAACATGTGCTGGATATTTAGTGGTGGCAATGAGCTTCCCTATGTGTAAAATTTGTTTCTCATGTCGTGAAGAATATCTTGTTATATGCTGTTAGAACGGTTAGATCAGAGATGTCCATCTTGGAGGGCTGGATTCCTGCAGTTTGGTCTCACAGATCTTCCTGATCAATTGCACAGCAAACGGTGCTGGACAACGACCCTCCAGGAGTGTAGTTTGACACCCCTGAGTTAGATGTTGATGTTCTGATTAACCTCTCTCTTAAGATAATAAAAGCTGGACTTAAAAAATACTTCAGTGACAAATCTAAATTACATTTAAATTAGACATTATTGATTATCCGAAACATGTTTGTTGTATGAAAACTGACTGAGTTATGTAAACTATACATTTTTTGCTGAACCAATTAGTTTTTCCTTTGGCTAAAAACTGCTAACCAGCTATTACTGTCAGAATTAACAGTGTGACAGAAATAATAGTATTTATGTAATGCAGTGATAAACTATACAGTTACTGCCACTCACATTAAAAGCTTGAGCTTTCATTTTTCTGAGGACCGTAACCCATCAAAACCCTTCAACTGTTTTCAACATGGCCGCCCCAGAGCGGGGTGCAAATTCTACAGGAAATACTTTTCAGCCTCTGTATTTGTGAAGGGTTGCCATTTTACCGAGCTTACGGTAAGATATTTCAAACAAGCTTCCACTCGGTGCATTACTGCTCAGTCTGCAGCACTAAACAATTCAAAATCTACAGCTTAAGTCTTCTTTCTGTCTCGGTAGAATCGATTTCTTTGCTGGTTAGCAAGTCAGATTTCAAACTTACAGCTAAAGCTAATCAAGCAGCAACCGCGCTTGCCTGTTGTTTAGTTAGCTACTTATCTTCAATACGAGTTAGAGTAGCTTGATAAGTACTTACACGGAATCTAGTGTTCTGTTAGTAGTCGTTTCGCTTATAACACGACAGAGAGATCAACACAAATGTTTAAATACAAACATTTCAGGCGAACAGGTTGGTTTCCCGGCGGCTGCGCTAGCGGCCTTTAGCTAGCAAACAAACTCGGCTAAGTTTGAGATTTTAAAACTGCGCACGAATTACAAAGTCTACAACTGACAAACTTCAGAACGTTAATAAACGTGAATACGATTAACAGTCAACTAATCAACCAAAACATTACTTTAGACCGCTAATGCTAGTTAGCATTAGCTGTCAACATAGAAGCACTTTGAATATTCACGATTAGCCGGTAATAACGTTAGACGTCGTAGTTATAGTTTCTAATAGACAATAATAACTTGTTTAGGGGATGACTAAGCTTTACTGTGTAACTTTCCCATTCCAGCTTTCTGGTGCATCGAAAATATAGAATATAGTGTGTTAATTTTTGTTCCCAATTTAATTTTAAAATATAAACTAATTGTATTACATAATTTAATTTCTATTTCACGCCTTTTTTGTTTTACTGTTGATCAGTTTGGATTATAGCTCATAGATCCAGAATCTCTGTTAGAATATATAATTTGGTACAGTATCAACATTAACACGAAATGCTTGAAATATGCCACTTTTATGTCATGAATATAAAATATAAAAGTTTACCTTTTTGGACTAAATTATGAACTCATATTTGAACTTTTCAGTATGCTCAATTTTGGAGATGCACTAGTAAATATCTAGAACAGTTAAATTCATGCACCTGTATTTAACCCTCCTTTTAGGTCAGTGTGACCCATTTCAACATATCTAAATGAAATACTGACATAATTTTGGCGCTTTGTATTAAGTGGCCTTTTTTAATTTAATGAGAACAGCTGGGTAAACAAAGTTAACATGCTTTCAGTGTTCTTTACAAATTGTACACACTGGGATCAGTTTGAGCCCATGCTATTTTAGCTGTATAAATGATAAATATAAATATAATACGTGTAGTAATGTAGTGTTTGTGATGAACAAAGAACTGTTACTGATATTTTTATAATGTTCTGTTTTATGAATAAAATCAACATATGTTGCTAGCCTTGATCCTTGTTTTTCTTTACAAATGTATTAAATAGTAAATACTACTTTAAAATCAACAAAGGCCAGTAAAACAATATTTCTTTCTGATTTTAGACAAATCATTGAGATTTTATGTAAATTATAGTGTATTGTTTTCCATAGTCATATAGGAGATAGTTTTGGGGGTATGTTTTATTTTTATGGCTTTTTAGGTAGTCCCAAAAAAAAACATGCATCTGACAAACTTTGGTAAATCATTTCATTATTATTTTTATGGAGATTGGAATTCCTTGGGTCAGCTGTACCCTAAGGATAAAGGATATTAGTAAATTTGAGGTTAAGGTAAACAAATTTATTAAGGTGTAACGGGAAATAAGAATTGAACTATTCTTCATGTGTGAATGGGCTTTAGTTTTAATTTCCATATTTTAAGTAGTTGTTTCTTTGCACTTTACGCTCAGGGATGTGAAAGATGACATTTTACATAATTTCTTCCTTTGATTACCTTTGTGCAGTTGCAGAAAGTGGATAACAATGACAGAGCAAGTGGTTCAGCTCATCTCCAGTGGTTATCACGAGAATTTGCTTGACGCAATGTGGAAGTTAAGAGCTGCTGGAAACCTCTGTGACATAACAGTGCAAGTCGATTTCGAAGGAGAACTGGAAGAGTTTGAGGCCCACCAACTTCTACTGGCAGCATCAAGTGGCTATTTCAAGACCACTCTCTTAGCACAAGAACATGTGAAAAAAGTATTTTTGAGTGACATTCCTCCCATAGTCTTTACCAAATACTTAGAATATGTGTATTCTGGTAAAATGGAAGTGGAAAAGAGCTATCTTCATGACATACTACAGATGGCAAAACTGCTGCAATGTCAGAACTTGGTAGAGGCTTGTGATACAATGCTTTTGGATAATAAATCAGTAAATGACAGTGCTGGTGAAACTGAAACACTAGTGAAAACAAAAAGGCCAAAAAAGCCCACAAAGAAAGCACTAGCACTGAGGAAAAAAATTAAAGTTGCACTCAAAACCATAGGAGCTGCAGGAGATAAATTGAATACAGAGGTACATAGAAGGCGGAGTAGCACCAGGTTAGCAGGCCGCAGAGTCCCTGTGGACTTCAACAAGAAAAAGACTGGCTGGAAAGCAAAGCCTCAGAGTGAGGTTGTTGCTTCCTCAACAAGTCCAGATGTGACCATGCAAGAGGAGGCATTGCAGATATGTGAAAATGAATCAAAGCATGACAGTTATCAGATTTTGCCTGAGACAGGTTCTGCTGATGGTAGATCTGAATCACCATGCAGTTACAGCCATGATGGGCCAGATGAAAATATTCAGGACCCTGAGTTAATTTCAGCTGAAGCTATTGAAGAAACAGCAGGAAAAGAATACAAAATGGGCATTGCAAGGTATAACTGTCAAAAGTGCATGCGTTCATTTCGCTATGAGAAGAGCTACCTGAAGCATGTCAAGATTAGCCATGGGATCCAAACTGACACTACATACCGCTGTGACCTCTGCCAGCAGACATTTGCCAACCGCTGTAACTTAAAGATCCATGAACGACATGTGCACAGTGATGAGAGGCTCTTTCCATGTGATGTCTGTGGCAAGGCTTTCAAACGCAAGAAGGATGTGACACGGCACAGACGGCAAGTACATGAGGGTGGAACTGAGCGCCACTACTGTTCCACCTGTGGTAAATCTCTGAGCTCCAAAACAGCCCTCATGCTACATGAAAGAACCCACACAGGTGACAAACCCTATAGCTGTGACGAATGTGGAGCTCGGTTCTCCCAGAGCTCTGCACTCAAGACACATCAAAGGTAACAGTTCCATCTAATAGCAGTAATAGCAATCCAAAGGAAATTCTCTATTAGAGACATCAGTTTTTAGTGCTTTCATTTATTGGTGCATGTTCTTGACAGGATCCACACTGGTGAGAAGCCTTTTGCTTGTGATATGTGTGATGCTAAGTTTACCCAGAACCACATGCTGGCTTACCATAAAAGATGCCACACAGGTTTGTTTACTATTGTTCTTCATAGATGATAGTGTTTTACTGAGACCACTCTTTATTCAGAAAGTTTCTGTTTGCAGGAGAGAAGCCCTTCATGTGTGAGAACTGTGGGAAAAGTTTTGCATCTAAAGAATACCTGAAACATCATGCAAGGATCCATTCTGGCTCCAAGCCTTACAAGTGTGACAACTGTGGAAGAGCATTTGCTCAAAGGAACTCGCTCCATCAGCATATGAAAATACACACAGGTATTGTTTTCTTCTGCAATATTTCAGCTGGAGCTCAGTTTTTCTTAAAGAAGTTTCTAGCTAATGTACACAGTAGTTAACATTTTTCTTTTGTATTGTCATTGACCTTTGATTTGCCTGTTGTGCTTTGTCCAGGCGAAAGGCCTTACCACTGTAAAGACTGTGGTAAGCAATTCACCCAGCTAAATGCTCTTCAGAGGCATCAGAGGATCCACACTGGAGAGAAGCCATACATGTGTAGCATGTGTGGTCGAACCTTTACAGACAAGTCCACTGTTCGCAGGCACACCATGGTGAGTAGTCTGCAGATGATGTGTTGATAAATTTTCCTATTTTTTTGTTTGCTACATAGCTCCAGTGCAAAAAAAGGATCATGCAACAAATATTGTCTGATCTACATTTGCCTTAATTCATATAATTTGATGCAGTGTAAAAATAATAATTTCATACTTGTCTTCTCAAGTAATTATGAACAGGCAATTATTGTCATAGGCCTACATATAATCTCCCTTTTTAACTTGTGTTTTTTTTTTTTACTCATTCACAGACACATGACAAAGACACACCTTGGAAAAACTATCTGGTTGTGCTAAAGGATAATGTTGAGGATCGTGTCAAGAAGCCAAAAGGCACCTCTCTGAAAAAAGATAAAGCAGGAGTGAGTGCAGGTATAAGCCAGCCAGAGAAGAGTCAGAGTGATAAGGCACAGGAGATGGTGCCTGTGTCAGAAGAGCCAGTGACCATCTCTGGGGATTGGGCTAGGCCTGGAACCATAGCCCTGGTCAGCCATGGATCACTTGGCAGTCTAACAGTTATCCAAACAGAGGTCCCTGCTGGTACACAACTTCAGCCCCTTGTCACAGCTGATGGAGCCAGCGTCATTTCTCTGGATACCTCTGCAGTCGGCATTCCTGTTACTGTCCCCTTTTCCATTCCCATCTCTGTTGCGCATCCCATCTCTGAATCAACAGCAATGTCAGAATCAATCCCTCTCACTGAACCAACCACAGTTTCTGACACAATTCTAACACCAGTGAATACACCAGTAATATCAGGAGAAACAGCTACAGAAACTCTTCTGGCTCATGCTGAAGTCACTTTATCTACCTCTACTGAATGCATAAAACCAGAGTCTGCTGCAGAGCAGATTCACGAGCCACAAAATTCAGGCTCGCATCCTGAAACAACGGAACAGTTACAGACTACAGAAATAGAGGTTATGGAGATCGCTGCAGAAGACAGTGAAGAGTAGATTTATGGGTCCATTATAGGGTCCTTCTTTTTTTTCTACAAGTCAATAAGCTCAATAATGTTTTTCTTAACAGGAACATTTCCATTTTCTCAGTGTACTTTTAACACATTTTTAATGATGTACAACATGGATATCAAATGTAAACTAAAATTGATTTGAAATCTCCATCCATGAGCATTATACTATGTGTGATAAAGACAAACTTCTAAGAGATTCCAAGTAGTCATCTGGACAAATGTGTTAATACTACATAAATATCACAGCATTGTATCAAGTTCTGCATCCATTTGAAAAGTCGCCAACCATTAATTAAAAATTAAGATTCAGTTTCACGACTTGAACGCCTGAACTAGGATATAACTTTTAATATTGGACCTTTATTTCTGTACATTCATATGGACATTCAATCAGCTACTCAGTCAAAAAGAACCTAGATAAGCATGTAGATTGCCTCAAGTTTGATGGCTTTTGAAAATCTGGACACATTGGTATATTGAACATCAAACACTAATACACAGTGACATGCGAGGCTAAGGATAATTAATATGGAGAGTGCACTAGCCTAAGTGCTGTATGAATTCACAACACACATAGCACAGTGACAGGTTATACAGGGATTTCTTTCCATTTTGAATTTTCCTTCCAACTGTATAAACATTTGAAATGCAATCTGCAAACCATGTACTGCAAGCAGAGATAGACAATGTGAAATAAAACACCCACTCTAGAATCTAAAGAAATATTACAATGAAAAAAAAAAAAGTTGTAACAAGATTATGTAATGACAACTCCAGTACTGTATCAATTACATTCATGTAGACTATTAAAATTCTTTTATGAACAGTTGAGTTCAAGTCTGACAGATCCCTGCACACAGAGTAGCAGCAGTGTGGCCACCTATGACTGACCAATCATTCTTTTGCACGGGAACAATATATGATAAAACTGTTCCAACTCCAAGTGTACATGATATCGTTGAAGTGAGACATGAGGCCCACAAACCTGTAAGAAGTACTGCCAGTGATGGGCTGATAACAGACTGCACAAAAATAAATAAAATTAATAATAAAATGACAACCTACATAAAATATGTCTGGTCTTCTGACTCCATAATTACATTTGTAGAAGTCATGCAGCACTAGTAATCCAAACTCCAGTGATTACTTAAACAACAGGGCCAACGCCACCTTCTCAGGTTCCTAGTTTATCCTTGGCTTTCCATATACTGGACTACACCACCTGGTGGATCCAGGTTAACATTCATTATAAAAACAAGGAGTCTGAGTTTAGCAGTCCCAACCAGGCCTAATGTTATAAAGCTGAATATTATATGTTAAAAATAATATCCAAATAGTGGTAGATGTGTACGTATACTCTATAAATGCTGCAGCAATTTGACATTGTACTGGGAAACCTGGAATTGGCCATTGCACAGAAATGATATGAAATGTGTTAGGGAGGGGTGGCATGCCTTTGGTGGTTTCCCCCAACTCCACATCTCACTTCAAGTCACCCTCATCGCCTTGGATAGTCTTCTTGATGCGCAGAAGCATGGTGGTCAGCCACTGGTCCAGACGCGAGATTGAGTCAAACTCTTTCACCTATTGTAGGACAAAATATATATATAAATTCACAAAATCGATTTCTATTAGCCAGAACGGTTGGATATTAAACTCAACAGACCCTAATGGCTCTAAATTAATTTTTCAAGACTCAGAAGCATAAGTGTAAATCTTACTGCTTCTGTGAAAGCCTCTGCGTTCTGTTCCTCATGGGCCTCCAGGAGTTTCTGAAAGGAGATATATCAGAGTTGATCAAACCAGCACCATGTTAAAGACAAGTATTGTGTTTGATGTCGAGTTTACAAACCTTCAGTAATTTGCACTCTCTTGAATCAGAGAATGCTGGGAACATTTCCTCATACTTCTCGATGGCAAGCTGAAAAAGAAGGCAAACATGTTAAACATACTAGTCAGAACCAATAGAAACATTTTCTGAATGTCCTTGATATGAAGACTAACCTTTGCATTCAGCTCATCTACAATGAAGTGACACAATGAGGCTTTGAAGAAATATTCTTTGGCGCTATATTTCAGCAAGGGGTTGTCCATGGTATTCGTTCCAACCTAAAAGTGTTCAGATAAGGACTCATAAGTGGACATTAATCTTGGCCATTGGATCACAGCTTCTAAGAAGACACAAGTCTGCTACCTGTTCGTAGATCTCAATGGCTTTCTGATACTGTTCCAGCTGGGCACTATATGAAGCAACTTTCAGAAGACACTTGTTTGCAGAGCTGCCAAAGAGAAATGTATTTTAAAAAATAGACAAAACTTTGTGTTTTGAAAATCATGTCAGCAAGCAATAAGTAACTGTTACACCTAACTGCAATAACTAACCTGTTAGACTCTTCACCTTTGTAATAGTCAGCAGCCTGTTCGTAATGTGCAATTGCCTTAAAGGGAAACAAGTAACAAAGGGAAAGATTACGTTTATGGTCTTTTAGGCTTTACCCTTCTCTTAATATTGCAGGAGGTGTTATAATTACATGTAAATTTAATAGGCAGATTATTAATATAGAGCAGCATTATGAGATGCAATGCACATTTCCAATACTGAACAAGTTATACCTTCTCAATGTCCACCAACTCTGACTCGTATACCTCAGCAATAGTGATGTGGTGTTTGGCTGCAATAGTAAATCGTCCCTGAGGGCAGAACAGAGGGTCAACATGTTATCAATGGTCAACTGTTTTAGCTGAACGTTTCATACCAGATGGCCTAAAGGAAGACATATACAAGGTGCCGAGTGTAGGTATGCATCATTTTTCAAAGACAGTCCACAACAGACAATAATCCCAGTCATGACTAATCTTATAAGTTAGAGATATCATTCATTCATATGCACTGAGCAAGCTAGTCTACCTTCACCTTACCATGTCTGTGTAAATATCGATGGCTGCATTTAAGCAGTTGATAGCCTCTATCGTATGCAGTGAAGGAAAAAACGAAGGAAAAGTTAGACACAGCAAAGTTAAAAGCCAAATCAGCAGCCAAAAACTAAACGTGCAGGACATGCAATAAACAGGATGAAAAGGAGTAATAATAAAATAAACAGTTTTAATATAATCCTTTATACATAAAATAATCTCCTTAGAATGAACTTTATAAAAACAATCTTCTGTTTAAGGAATAGCTATATTTGTTCTGCCGTTTGAATCATGATAAATTATTTTGCTACTTTTTCTAATTGTGGAAGTGAATAAATTATTGATGTACTATACATAAATCTTTCATGAGGGACAAGAGAGCACAACTCTGGGTGTGTCAGACTGAAATAAACAGAGTGGATGGATGTTAGAGTTCCACATTGTAGCCTGTGATTTTGCGTGTTAATCAAAGCCATTATTGGAGTATTATTTACACAAAATCAAATTGAATACTTCAGTTGTCCTCACCCTGTGGATCAGCCTTCTTGAAGGCATTTCCGGCATCGACAAAGCTGGTTGCTGCATCATGTTTGTTCTGGAGCTGCATATGAAGTCTTGCTGCCTGGCAGAAGGCATTTCCTGCAGCTGGAATGAAAATATAAAAAAATTCTGTACTGTTTCATGCTTACATGTCATGCCAAAAACTACAACAATGCTTGACTTCATATGAGGAAACACTTTTAAAAAGTTACTACCTACCACTCCAGTTTTTGGCCATTTTGAACATGTTGGCTGCTCTGGCATACATCTCACAGGCCTCCTCTACTTTGTGATTCCCTCTGAAATGTGAAATAGACAAGTTTACATTTTTCACATGTATGTGTGTGTCTCAGTCTCTCTTGACATCTTGTTATATACTTCCATTTGTATATAGGCCATTTCAGGATGTTGAAGACTGTCTAAGGATGTTAAGCTTTTCGAGAATGTATGCTCACTAGTGACTGCCAGCTTACTGATGTCAGTCACAGACTGGGGTTTCTAGGCTCCTGGGAGTATTCAAATAGGACAGTTTTTAAGGCCATCTCAAGCTTTGCCAATCAAAAAAAAGTTTTCCATTACACATAACTTGGAATACAATGCACTGGAAATGTTTATGAATGCCTTTTATAAGAAATGAACATACGCCTGATGCTTGCTTGAGAAGCACTAAATGTTTTGATAGTGGCTGTTAATTGTGAAGCCTTGTTTTTAGTTGTTACTAGCTCCTTTCTGTGAACTCAAAAGATATAGAACTTGTATTTATCTCTAAAGAAAATTATAGTTACTAGTGCATCACCAAAATATAGTGAAAAAGTTCATTCAAAAAGGTAAACTGTCATATGTTTTATATTCATTACATGAAAAGTGACATATTTCAAGCTTATTTGTTTTAATGTTGATACTGTTTGAACAGTAATTTACGCAAAGTTCAAATATTCTAATCTGATGTTCATGAGCTACTGTATAAGCCTCACTGACCAACATGGAAATGTCACATGTAATAAATATAGAATGACAGGTTATCTTTTTGAATTAAATTCTTTTTCACAATGTTAAAATTCACGTGGCGCTGTATAGTAACAAGACAAACTTAATTATAAACTTGCATATAAACCATTTTCAATAGAAACAAATAAGCTTAATTCTTATATCTAGAATGTACAAAAATGTACAAGTTTTAGATTTGTTCTAATGAAATGAGATACAAAAGAACATAAGTAGTTTCAGCACTATTTACATGTGAGATAAAGTTAATAACAGCTGATTCATAGTCAAGTGGACTTATACACACTATACTGGTTAAGATGCATGTGAAGCTGTGAATGAGGCAGCTACTGTGCTCAGACTGAGCTACTGTATTTGCTGTTAACCCTGTAACGCCAGAACTATCAAATTATTGCCAGAAAACTCAGGCTGTGTTTATTTGACCTTCTGTCCATTTACAAAAAAATAAACACATTGCATATATGAGTTTTGCTTTGTATCATAGTTGATCAATCCAGAATCTGT
>BRDA01012140.1:24152-34750 GCA_036984385.1 Crenuchus spilurus
ATACATATATATATATATATATATATATATATATACATATATATACATATATATATATATATATATACATATATATATATATATATATACATATATATATATATATATACATATATATATATATATATATACACACACATATATATACACACACATATACACACACATATACACACACATATACACACACATATACACACACATATACACACACATATACATATATGTGAGTGAGTGAGACAGAAATGTAAGTCTTAAAAACTTAAGTATCAAACAAAATACACATAGCTTTGTATGGTTAAGCTCGACTGCTTGCTTACTGAACAATGTTGTTCACTTCTACCAGTTATATTGTCTCGGCTCGTAGCATAACGCAGTGCAACTGCGCCAATACTGCGCAAAACTGGGAATAAGTTATTAGATGTCATACCTTACTAATGTTATTAAAACGCTGTGTTGTAGTGCACCTACGAATGGTTAATCTACAAAATCTTTAGAGCCGAATCACACATCATTTTGTCATATTGAGCCACCAGAAGGTCAGGTTAGATTTAAAATAATCACATTTCATGGGTCTTTCTTCATTTGGTTTGTATAAAGTGCCTGGCTGGAAAATCCTCCCACACAACACATCAGCGGTCTGCTCACGACTCCTCCAGCTGGCTACAGAAACACTAGCCTGCAGCACTTCAACTCTCACCAAAACAATGTAAACACAACACATGATACAGTGTCAGCTATGTTTTCTGATGGCTTCATTAATAAAAGCACGTCTGAAAACTTAAACAACTAACATTCACAGCCTGACAAAACGTAAAACCCCCAAAACTTGAGAGAGCCGACAGGCTAACGTTAATGTAACCCCGAATCCCTCTCCAGAAATAACGTTATCCACTCCAGCTAATCTTACCCAAACATTCCTCCTAAAAAAGACCCCGACGACTTCACTTTCTTGTCAGCGTCAGCCATTAACTGAATGGCCTCTTTCTCCTTGCCGGAATTATCCATTTTGTACCAATAAATGAGCCGAAGATGAAGGTTTAAAAGTTAATTTACTGCAGCGCTCCTTAAACCGCTTCGTAGCACTACAGTAGCAGGGGATTACTGGCCTCGGTTTTACTTTACGTAGGCGTAGAGCCCGCGACGCAAGTCATCATGGGAATTGTAGTTCTCTTAAACCGTACGCTGTATCCGTTTGTTGGTATTCCACAAAATAAAACGGACTACAACTCCCACACGAGAAAATAACGGCATTAGGTAATATTATCGTTACAGTGTACGAAGAGCTGGTATGTTGTATTTAAGAGATTATGGACGTTTTAATCTCCTTGTTAATTTTATGCAACATACAAGAGGGTAGAACAGGACAGCTGTTATAGGCAAGACCTATAAGTAATGATGAAAGTGGGAGAAATTCCAGGCTAGATGAATATATAAGGAATTATCATAACGTTAACGCAAGCTTAGTTTAAGGTACACGTTAAAGTCATTCGCAATGAAAACCTGTCCAATCACACCTGCGCTTTGTTAACTACGGCAGCAAGGCACTGCAGTAAGACAAATAAATAAATAAGTGTACATGCACTTTTGCACAGCAGATGGCAGTATAAGGTTTATCAGGGAGAGTCTATCACAGCAGGGCGCTCTCCTAATGCTACAACAGTGCACAGGCCATCTAAAAATCACAGTCACAGAAAACCACCACAGCAATTGTTATCTGAACAATACTTCCCAGAACTACAAAAGCGTTTGAGCTTGGTTTTAGGCATGGAAGCCGAGAGAAAAAACAAAGACAATACAGCAGGGCTGCTACTATAAACCAAATACACAGCAGACTGTCATGTGAGCATTTCCTCAAAAACACTGCTGACAGCCCACTAATGTAAGCAGAAAGGGGAAGCTGCTTTGTTCCACCTAGACCTACACTCAAACACAATTATGGGTGTACCAAGCACATCAAAAGTGCTGCTGGGTGGCCATTTCTTTGCCTATGGCACACAGGCACTGATTATATAAAATAATGGGTGGATAAGCAGAGGCAGAATGCTGATTGAACACTGATTGTGAACATTGGCACTATTCAGAGCTGACTAGCAACATTAGTTCTAAGAAATGATCCACCTGTACAGACATGAGACTGGCTACGTGACCTCACAAATGCAGTGACTGCCCAAACACCCAACACATGAATTACACTTCATTGCATTTTACAGGAAAATGTATTTCTAATGTGCAAAAAGAAAACACACATATTCTTTAAATAACTTTATTTTATAACTTAAAGACTTTTCAATGGTGGTAATGGTAAAGAGCACTACCCACAGTACTTGGTGAGTACATCACTTTAAGTCATGAAGTGTGCAGCATATGTAAGACATGCATGGCCCCACTGTTCTGCAGAGTGGGAGAAAATGAAGCCCACCCCAACCCCCACTAACAGAATTGTTCATCAGAGACAAAGCCAAGATAACATTCAAAGAGGTTTACAAAGTGATCAGAAGCAACAGAATCAATGTACACAGTACGTTCCATAATCTGTATTGCACTGGCTGAATTTTTATTCTGAGCGACTCAATATTCCGCTTCACATTCCACCGTATTTCCCTAACCTGATCCCATTTCTAGGTTTTATCCAACAGTATGGTAAAATCAGTCTAAGCCAAAGGTCTCAAAATGTTGTGATTGGCAAGCTCTTAAAAACACATATATGCCACTTCAGTATTATCTCCAACAAACATTGTGATTTTAGTTAGAATATGGTAATAGAAAGAAATCTGAAATAGACCGGACAAACATGTTTTCAGAAATGTAATGTACTCTCACTTGTTTTGCAACTGATCATTGTTCTTTGCAACATTTTATTAAATGACATTTTGCAAAAAATGTAAACCTGGTAATTTGTGATTTATATTGTTTGAAATAAGTCTAACATATGTAGATCAATATTTAGATGAGATTGCATGAGTCAGCTGTATTCAGGTAGTATACATTAACTACCCATTTGGAGTTCATGAACGTTGAACACTATTGTCTAGTAAATAATGATACTTAAATTATACAGAGGAATGCCAAAATAAAATAGTTTGTGGAAATATACAACTTACTGGTGGCAGCCATTATTGTGAAGTAGTATTACACTAAAGCAGAAAGAAAAAAAAAAAAAAAAAAAAAAAAAACAGGACACATTTTACTATATGCCATTTAACGCACTTAAAATGTGAAGCATACTGGCTTAATACAGCAGAAAATGTCCATACGGAAGCTTCAGTATATTGAGTGTCAAATATAAAAATCATTTTATTTGACTCAGGCTTGATGGAAACTTGTTTTGGCAAAAACAGCTCAAAACCATCCAGAGAAGAGGAGTGCTTGTGTACAATTCATACAGTGGTATGGAAAAATTAGTGAAGTGTAGTAAAGTTGCCTGTAGGTTGTGGGTTCAGGATGAGCTGAGGCCCGAGTCAGATTCTCCACTGCCCGCTTGGGCCTTACTTGAGCAGGACACTGAAGAACAGGGGATACTGTATGTGGAGCAGGCACAGCTCTTCAGTGTCTCCTCAGAAATCACCTCCTTCAGAGACACCTTCTCTTCTACTTTGAAGATGTTGTGCTGCTCAGTCTGGTCATCACAGATCCTACGGAAAGAAGACGGGGAAAACTAATGATTTCAGCTCCATTTAGAGACAGCAAATGAAAAAGACTTTATTCACTAGGGAATATGCTAAAAGGAGGTGGTATTCTTTGACAAGCAAGCAACTCTTGGAACACAAATCACAAAGCTTTGAACTAAAAATGAAATAATGGCTGCATTAAAAAATGTACATGTTGCAATGCCATTACATGTGTCTCGTTTTGATGTAAAGGCTCATGCCTTTAAAATAAACAGCAAATCTAACAATACCTGCACTGCATTGTAAAAAAATATTCAAGAATGAAGATAATACAAAAGTATATACACACACATGTATACTTCTGTATAGATCACACTTCACACATTTATGACGGCTCTACTGTATAAACTGCAAAATATTTTCAGCAGGCATTTTCCTTCGTAACTGGACAATTCTCAACAGAACAAAGCAAACAAGCTTAAAATTATGGTCAGTAAAGCATGTTTGTTAACTATTAATTGTGTACTTTAGTGTGTATAAAAGTTTTATGCATCAGCCTGCTAAGAAATGTAGACAGCACCCAAACTAACTGCAAATAACCCTATAGCCTTCTGAAGAAAAAAATAACATTTATGCCATGCTTGCTTAGGAGCCAAAGCGGTCATTCATTCTCAAATTAATCAGCCACTGAGAATAGTTTTAAGATTAATTCCCACCATGCACCCGTCATTAGACCAGTACTGAAAAGAACACTGGATGAGTGAAAAGTAACCCTGTCATGTTGAAAGTTGCAATACCACAGCTAAGACAACAAGCATGAGGTGACAAATCACATGGTTTGGGGTTAGTTCTTAGAATGATGCAACAGGCAGTTGAAGAGGTGAACAAAGGCCTAGAAAATCATTTATTAATGTAAACGTAATGTAGACACTGAGTCTAAAGTTGTAATCATTTCGACTGCCTTCAACATCATTACTAGGGAAAGCTACATTTCTGTAACCGTGCTAGTCAGTGAGGAAGTTCTTTCAGGCAGCAATCAAGACGGCCAGATACTAAACCAATCACAATCAAAAACCCAGCAGACATTACTGTCATCAGAGGTAGGTGAGGCTTTGATATTTGGCATCAAGCATTCACAAATTCTGAAAAAAGAGAGGCACAGTTATAACCACAGAGGCTTAAGAAGGACTGTGAAATGGGAAACATGGCCCTATTTGGATTGGATTAAATAAAAACGCTGCCCTGGGGCGATAGTGATATTACTTGCATCCAGATTCACCATATCTCTGTTTTTGCCAGTCATTCTCTTAGAAAAACACAGACTGAGTTACCTACTGATTTTTAGCCAACTCCGAGCTTGTCTGGTCATTTTAGTCCTGTCCAAATACCCAAGCCAACAAAACAAATGTTCTACTATCCATATTTATTCTCCTAATGTGAATTCACCAAAATGAACCTTCACAAATCGCAAACCAAGGCTAGTAATAATTCTGAAGTGACAGTTCATAAATCTATTTGGTCTGGATGGAAGGTCTTCCACTCCATACTCTACCTGGAATAGCATTATGAGTAGGGGAAAAAAAAGTCAGTGAGAAAAGCAGAGCTTATTAAACTGGTTATTATAATGGCAGCTGTAGGTCAGTTCCTTAAAGATCTGTTAAACTAACAACTAAAATAATTGTTTATATTCAAACTTAAAACAATGCAATAGACAAGTCTTAAGAATAATAAAGAGAATCAATAAATGTCATGTGATCCTATTGTGACAAATCCAATTTTGTACAAAATACAACCCCCCCAGAAACTCACTCGTCCTGTTGTAATTTTAACGTCATCTAGATGCATGTGTGAGAAAATATGTAAAATGTTTTACGACAACACCCTGATAAACTAATACAATCCAAATAGGGTTACTATGTACAAAAGCCAGGCCTAATTTGCTTTAATGAAGCTATTGCCCATCAAAGAAAAGTCAAAACAAGAAAGCTTTTCATAAGACATTCTCCTCATTTGAAACTTCATGGAGAGGAACTCAACATGTGGGCAGAATGAAAACGTTAACATCTATTGTAAACTTTTATACTTGAAAATCAGCATTAAAGTTAATTTACTTATATTCAACATCTTAGCAGGTGATCCACTGCTCTGTACTGCTGATTTGGAGTCTACAGTGTCAGATACTCAAGTAAACAAAATATCTGATTTGACAAACAACTGCAATCAGAAATTATTATGAAGGCTTTGTCAGCTTCCTATTAACCATCACCCACTGTTAATAAGATACCTATTTCACTACAGAACATTCTGTATTTTAAATAGTTCATTTTTGCATAATGATAGAACCAGACTGTGACCAGTGATAGAAAAAGACTGAGTAATGTACTAGAATAAGTAATTCACACAAGACAATGTCTCTAATCTGTCACTAGTGTTGCATAAGTGCAGAACAGCAAAGAACAAACTAACTTTGACCCTGAATGACAGAGATGCTGTGAAGAACCTGACATAAAAAAAGTACTGCATTACTGCAGCGTGTCAGAGATCATGATCAATCAAACTAGCAAAAGAGAACACATCATGTATCTATATCTAGAATGTTCAATAATCTGCACCCTTCAGGTAGAAAGATTATGTCTTCCAAGCATGCATTAATATTTTGTAACAAGCATATACTAACTAAAACTTTAACAACTGTAACCATCAATTCAATATTATATATACAGTTCAATATATATATATATATATATATATATATATATAAATAAAAATAAAAATAAAAGGGTTCTTGCAGGTTTCAGTGAATTAAATTTAAGACCTTTCAAGACCATTTTCAGTGAAATTTGAAGACCAACATGACAAATTGCCAGAAATATTCTAATGATCCCAGATACTCAAAACATTTAATTTTTATTAATTCAGTTATAGAAAAGGATTAATTTCATTCAATATTAGAACAGATAATCAAAAGAGTTACATTCTCATTCTCAACAAAAGTAACCTTACCAACACAACACTAGAATGTCTAAATACAGCCTCACCCTACATATGTCGGAGTTCTTTTTTTTAATTACCCATCTCAGTTTCAAGGGTTTTGAGTTGCACAAGCTTGTCTTTGCATGTCCTTTCTCAGGGCATTTGACTTCCTTCTTTCCCGTACTTGCAAAAATCTTCTTGCTCGCTCAACACATTCACGTGCGAGCGCAGAATTGTGGCACAAACATAATGCCATATCCAATAACACCAGGAAAAGTGGCTAGATTTATCGCTAGTTGCTTTTTTTTGGAAAAGTCTGAAAACTTGCTAAATATAGCAACGACAGTTGCCAACAGTGTATTCATTGACGTGTTATCATGCAGTTATCATGAGATTTGTAGTTTAATGACAACACATAGCCCCCCCCGAAACACAGAGAACAGAACTACATTTACACTGATGCATTTAGACGACGTTAGCAGAAGTTAGACAAACTAACTTCTGATTAGACCACGCTTCCCTGGAATTAAAAGTAAAATATTAAGACTTTAATAAATTTAATTTAAGACCTTAGAATGGATATCTGGCTGTTTTTATGACTTTTTAAGGCCTTAAATTTAAAGTTTTGAATTTTAGACTTTTTAAGACCCTGTGAGAACCCTGATTTTATTATATATATATATATAAAAAAAATTAAAAAATAAAAATATAAAAATTATATAATCACTAAAATAAAAACCATATGAGGCAAGGTTACCTGTCATAAATCAGGCCATCGATTCCATGTTCCTTGAGCTTCCGTCGGTTTTCATGATCATTGTTGTCATCTCCCCAGCAAAAGACCACCAGGCCTTTAGACTGGGCCTCTTTAATGCAGTCCATATTCCGCAGCAGATCCTCTGTGTGAGCACTGATACCCTGGGAATGGGGAACAAGATAAAGTTGAGTCAAAATAAAAACACATTCCAATATAGCCTTAGTTTCAGTTACTATCCACATGCATACCTAAATTAGAAATACAGAGAATGCACAATACATACTAAGTTTTTTCCCAGTACAGATACTAAAACCTTCAATATAGGCATATACTAATCCATTACATAAAAATTAGTTCCTTTTAACTGAATCACTTCAGTGTAACCTAGACCATCAGGCTATTTTCAGCTAAATCTGTTATACATGTGGATTAATTTGGATTAATTCCTTGTTTTCCCCCATATATGATCCAGCATTTTTTAGAGATATCAGCCCAATGGCAATAAATGCTGTCAATGTTCTGTGCTAGAAATGCTACACATCTTTCATAAATAACAACAAATACAGTGCAGCAATTTCATTGTGTACATGGGTCTTAAGTTCATCAATGCCCACAGCAGAACATCACACAGCACACATGGCATATCCATAGCTGCAGTGCTGATAATATTAACCTTGACCTTAAATGACAAGCTGCATGTGAAAGAGTCACGTGTAGCAGACCTTTATTCGCTGCAGTAGATTTAGGAATTCTTATGTCCCCTGTGCAGTTACACTAAGGGCTAGGTGAACATTGTTTCTGTGTACTTTTATTTATTTATCATACTCTTAATTTTCATTGTCTTATGTCTACATAAGTCATGTTTTTAGTTGGCCATTTTTTTTTTTATTATTTATTTATTTATAATTTTTTTATTGCAAATTAAATTGGTATTACTATTCTGTCTGGGGATGTGATGTATCTAGAAACTGCCTGCAAATCAAATTTCCCAAGAGAGATAATAATAAAGACTGAACTGAACGGAACCTCATTCATCCCCACTCACCAGGATGTCTTCACTCTGTGCAAAGCTCATGGCTATCTGGGTGGTTTGACAGCGAATATCCATCAGCTCAGGGTAGACATCAGATACACCCTGAGTCAAGAACAGGATGGGGTATTTGTTCTGCTTCCGTCGCACCCTGAAGTACACAAGAACTGTGTTTGGCTTTTCCACACAAACTTGGTTTAAAACAGTCCTCACCTAACTGAACATCAGACAAAGACCAAAAACAGGTATTTTTTGTTCATTATTATGATGTTCTTACATTGCACACACATCAGGGTCGAAACAAGAGAAGACGATCCTTCTCTTTCCAGCATTCTGGAGAACACAGGTGAGGATGATATCCAGAAACTGGTTCATGTTGAAGTATGTGGACAAGTTTCCATCCCAGGAGCCATCCTAGTAACAGAAAAAGGGAAGCGATTGTTAAGGTAGTGCATCACTTTTGAGATAATTATGTACACTGTGTATGAGAATGTCAACCTTCATTTGAGATATCCACTTCAGCTCGATATTAAACCCCACATACTCTGGAACAGCCTGAAAGATCTGAAAAAAAAAAACAAATTACAGTCTCCAAATGCTTTCCCAGCATGACATGTGATTGCAAGAAATAAAATAGACTGAATTCTTTTTTTTGGTAAATACCTGAGAAAGTGATGGAAAGGGTTGGTGTTCATCAACATACTCCTCCTCATCCATTAAGTCTAAGGAATAAAGTGTACAAAATTAAATCACATCTATCTAGATATACACAACTGACATGAAAAAATGTTATTGCCAAGGGCTGTACAATCACAATATACACTTCTACAGTGGAGGACACATACCTTTATGATCATCCACTTTCATAGCTGTCGTGTGGGCTAGCTAAAATAGCAAAACAAAGAGACTTTAAGCAAAGTCACATATCCTCTATGGCAATCGGTTAGATTTAGAATGACAGTCTAAAGAGAGAGGATCAAATTCCACCAATTCAATGTTTTCTATATACCTTAAGAAACTGAAGTTGATCGAAAGTCAGATCTTTCACAGGAACTTCAAACAACATCATAGAATTTTTGTCATTTTTCTGTGAAAGACATGTACCAGGAAACATGAGAGGTTTACCACACAGTGAAATGATACAAACACTGGCTTTAGCTCCTAGAAGTTTGTGATCCAGGACTAAACAAACATGACAAATTGATAAATGAAAGGCTAAAGGACAAGTTCGGAGCCATTTGCTTAGTGTAAATATAATAAGCTGATTAGATTAGGACTGTAAAAAGCTCAACAAGGTCAGGTTAGTCACCTTCTTAGTGGAAATACAGCATGTGAGATCATGATACACAACCGGAACAAAGTCCTTAGACAGATGGACATCAAACTCCACATACGCAGCTCCCTGTGATCAGAAACAAAAAAAAAGCAAAAAAAAAAAAAAAAAAAAGCATTGCAATAGATTGTTAGATATGGTAACAATTATTGTAAACATCAATTAAACTACAACACTATTTTATATACAGTAGGTATACATACACATATACACTATGTCATCTCCCAAGATTTGAATAACATGAAAAAGTTAAACTGTGATCATAATTTAGCAAACTTAACTTTTAAAACTCTTGATATTTCTGATTTTCATGGAGTTTAAGCCATACTGAAACAGTTAAATAAAGACTTTAAATGTGACTTTGTGGAATGAATATTAAATATTACAGTTGACCCTTTTTAATAAAATTATGCACAAAAAACGTTCATGATATTCTATACTTTTAATAAAGTTGCTTGTTTAACAAATGACATCTTTGGTAGTGACATGATTAGTGGCACTTACATGACTAGCGGCACTTAAAAATGAGGCAATTGTGTTTTCCCTGATCTTGTGATGTCTGCAACACAAAAACAAATCAGGTGAGGACAACAATCTGTAGAAGACAAATAGGAACACATTCTTTGTTTCATTTCCTTATTAAAAACAGGAAGAACGTTCTTACAGCATATTTGCAATCATTCAACTAATGCACTATTTGAACTTTCTAGCAAGTGCTGTTTAGTCTGAGTGTAGTTCACTGGGGGCATTTAATTTGTCCAACAATGAGCATTTTTACATTATTACTTGAAGAGTTCAAAATAATATACAAACCGGATTCCAAAAAAGTTGGGACACTAAACAAATTGTGAATAAAAACTGAATGCAATGATGTGGAGGTGCCAACATCTAATA
>BRDA01012141.1:5595-21658 GCA_036984385.1 Crenuchus spilurus
TCATGCAGAAGCTGAGCGTCCGGGCCAGCCGAGGCCAGCCCACTGCCCCATAGACCCCCAGAGACGCTAAGCGTCCGATGGGCGGGACAAAGCCCGGCAATTATCCAATGAGTCGTCTCGTTTCGCTGCACGCTTTGCTCCGCTACTGAACTCTTTGGACGCTGAGCGTCCAGCCTGTTTAAAGCACTGTGAAGCTGCGGGAATGAGTGAGAGGAAAGCCGCATCGTTACCAGTGATAAGAAGCTGATTCTGAACAAAACTTGAGAGCGTTGTAGCGCATATTTAGTCAATGACATGTACACACAACAGTATATTATTGATCACTTATTTTTTTGACATTTTAGGGGAAGCTGAGCTTCCCTTGCAGTCTTAGAGCAATCGCCACTGCAGCATACAGTGTCCAATGTTTGATTTTATTAGATTTTGTGCTTTTGTCCAAACTGTATAGTCTTTACTTTAAAAATACCACCACTGGAGCGTGAAATAACCCTTCACAATTCATCAGAAAAACACATAGGTTCCAATATCCATTGAAATATCTACTTTTACTCAATATGTATAAACCAATACAGCGGATGATATAGCTGCAGTACCTTGGTTCCAGGTCCTTGCATATGAATAATGTCAGTTTCTTTGTGCAAGCCTCTGGTCATGCTGCAGATAGTGAGATTGTGACAGATGGTGTAGTATACAAGACAATGCTTTTTGGATGAGGTTCTGGTCATCAGGACATGCTCATTTTAGTAGATATTTTCCAGATGTGTCCTCAGTTTGCTAGCGCTGGTGAGGCTAACTGTAGCTTTCATAAACTGCACACAGCTTTTTCTCGAGGCTCCACAATTTTACTGTCTACTGAACAAAATCCACAGTATTTCCAAATTACTCATTCATTCATTTATCTCACAAGACCCAGGGAGGCAGACAACCATGAAAATGTTTATTTTCTTCACAAATAAGTATCCATTTTCACAACTGAATGATTCAGTTATATTACCAAATGTAGAAAGTTCATTATCAGCACTGATGTACTCAAACTCACAGCTGCTCACAGCACCATTAAAATGGTTTACTGGAAAAATCCTCGAACAAAGGATTTAAGTAGAGATACAAAGTAATTTTACCTCAATCTGGTCAATGGTCTCTTGGTATTCCTTCTCTCGGGACTTGAACAGTGACTCTGTGTCCTTTATCACCTTCTCTATGGACTCCTCTTGCTGTGAAACAACAAGATACATAAAATAAATGTAAATCTGTAATGTAACTCTCTCTGTACTGGAAGAATGTGATTCAGGCAGGACACTTTGGCTTGATTGACCAGTCACTGACGGAGTATATATGGCCAGATATTTATGAAGTTGATGAGACTTGAGTCCCTTTGCCAGCCCAGAAAATAAGCAAATGAATTATTGACTAAATTGATCCTCATCTCTCACTTAAAACACAGAAAAAACTGAAGCTTTCTTACAGCATATTCACACCTGTAAGCCCAGACCTGGGTTTGTATTTTTGCTACTCACTACAAGGACTACAGGACCAACACAAACTGTGCAGCAATATAGAAAAACAGATCAACTACAGTCTGTATCTGTAAAACTGTTTGCCGTTGCTTTAGTGTGACATGTTTTAGTTTTTAGAGTTATCAACAAAAAACAAAGCCAGAGACACGAGAAACAAAGCCAGAGACACAAAGAGAAACAAAGCGAGAGACACAAAGAGAAACAAAGCCAGAGACACAAAGAGAAACCAAGCCAGAGAAACAATGAGAAACAAAGCCAGAAAACAATGAGAAACAAAGCCAGAGAAACAATGAGAAACAAAGTCAGAGAAACAATGAGAAACAAAGCCAGAAAACAATGAGAAACAAAGCCAGAAAACAACGACAAAGCCAGAGAAAGAACCAGAAACAAAGCCAGAGAAACAACCAGAAACAAAGCCAGTGAAACAATGAGAAACAAAGCCAGAGAAACAATGAGAAACAAAGCCAGACAAACAATGAGAAACAAAGCCAGGGAAACAATGAGAAAGAAAGCCAGAGAAACAATGAGAAACAAAGCCAGAGAAACAATGAGAAACAAAGCCAGAGAAACAATGAGAAACAAAGTCAGAGAAACAATGAGAAACAAAGTCAGAGAAACAACCAGAAACAAAGCCAGAGAAACAATGAGAAACAAAGCCAGAGAAACAATGAGAAACAAAGTCAGAGAAACAACCAGAAACAAAGCCAGAGAAACAACAAGATACAAAGCCAGAGAAACAATGAGAAACAAAGCCAGAGACACAACGAGAAACAAAGTCAGAGAAACAATGATAAACAAAGCCAGAGGAACAACAAAAAACAAAGCCAGAAACACAACGAGAAACAAAGCCAGAAAAAGAATAAGAAACAAAGCCAGAATGAAAGACGTACGCATGGCTGTTTTTTTTTCCATTAAATTAGTTGAGAGTCATGTGTACACACTGATGGAAACCTGGCAGATAAATGATAACGGGACTAAATTTCCACAAAAAAAGTCGATGATAACCAAACTTTACAATAACCTGTACAAACAGTAACAGTTGCATGTGTGTTGCATGAATTTTATGCTTCTAAGATTTTGCACAAGAATAAATTAGGAAATTTAGATTCAGCATTAAACAAATACCATGCAGCTACCTCTCTATTTGAAATATGATCAAATCTAAACCACACAATCTGCTTGGAGCCTTAACAAAAAACGATGCTTACAATGTTTGAGATCACAAACATAAAGAAACACAATATTAAGGTCATCAGTTGGGTAACAGTTTGGGACAAATGAAACAGATGTAAAAGAGAAGATAAAGGGATCAAAAAGCAGATAAGGATAAAGCAGAATGGTATTAAGAGGTATACTGCACCTCCCCTTGAGTTTCCACACCCAGAGTGTATCCTGGGAAATCCTCCCACAGCAGCAGAGTCTCCTCAGTTTCTTCCCACGCTAGACTATCACAGTCATCCTCAAACTCGCACTCACGCCTGCAAAACACACACACACACACACACACACACACACACACACACACACACAAACACACACACACACATTAAACAAACGGTTAAAGAGACCTAATCAGTTTTAAAAGATCAAGCTGTTCAAGCCTAAAAAATCCTCACAAAAATAATGAAGCAGCTTTCAAAATTATTTTACCAGAATTCTGAAACGGCACAAATCCCAGGCGCTTTCACGAATGAATGACTCCAGAGCAAAAACAAAAACAGGCATTTATTTATTTAATTACCATTAATGTCTCACCCTAAATGTCCTTGTTCATGTAATGTTAAAAAGGTACTGACAGACACTAGCCACCCTGACAATGGACTCTCCTCTCTGCTGCCATCAGAGCGGCATTTTCCCGCCCTGAAGGCCAACAGAGAGGTTGAGAAGGAGCTTCTACCCGCAGGCAATCTGAACTCTGCACAATAACACTGACATGCTCACACTCCCCGGACTCCCTGTAATGGACACTGATGGGATTACATTATCTACATTAAAATTGTTTGTTTATATTATTGGTATCATATTGGTATTGGCAAGGGATTAGGTATCAACATTAGTAGAGACACAGCAAAAACTTTGCTCCCCCCATCCTAAATAAATAAATAATATGTCAGCATATTTCACAATTGCACACTTTTTTGTAATTATACGATTGCATAATACACATACAAATCTTCTGTTCAGAATATGGCCAGATGTTTACTTTCAAATGTCATATTTACTGAACATCCTAATTTAATTATCCAAACTATAAATCATAATTAGGACCTGATAACTTGCTTTCTCAGCATGCTTTGTATCATTAGCCTGCTGCTGTGTTTCCTGCAGTACACACAAACAAATGAATGAAGATCATGGGATTTCTAGCTCTAATTCAACTTACAATAAGACATTTCTACCCGTTATGTTTACTCCTGCTAGTAACTGACTGCTAGCCTACAGATGACAGAGTTAGCGTGCTAGTGAATGCTAGCTAATATGGTGAATATGGCCCATGTGTACACATATGTGACATAGCAAGAGGTGCACTTACAACTGGTTGAGCATCCTCTGCATTTCCTCATTGACCTGATTGGTAGATGAACCACACATCTCCATCTCTTTACTGCCACCATCTTCACTCTCAGAGATGCTGACTGGTTCCTCACCATCCATGCTCTTGGCAGACTGAGGGCCATGTTTCCGAGGACGCCGGGTAAGTGTTGAGGGAGGTGTGACCACCTGCTAAAGTGAAAAATGAGATAAATTTGTATTATTGTATTAGCAACATGATATAAGTGATCTGTTGGTTAGGGATCTGGTTTTGTGACCGGAAGGTCACTGGTTCGATCCCCGGCCAGGTCATGACTGAAGTGACCTTGAGCAAGGCACCTAACCCCCCAACTGCTCCCCGGGCGGCGTGGATAGAGCTGCCCACTGCTAGTGTGTGTGTGTGTGTTTCACTTCACAGATGGGTAAAATGCAGAGGTCAAATTTCCCCACTGTGTGACTAATAAGAGATTATAATAAAAAATAAAGCAACTTCAATTCAGCATTAATCCCTGAGAGACACTGTTGTGATAAAACACAGTCATATCCGAACAATAAGTGCCTCCCAATGGCATAACAATGGGGTATTGATGCCCAAGGAGGAGAGGCTCTGAAGAGTGGTACATAGCATTCAAAGTGAACCAGTTAACCTGTATAATGAACACAAGAGCAATGAGCAAAGTGTCACAACACACCACCAAAGAGATCACCACTGAGCGAGGACTGCTACACCTGGGCCTGTGAAGCAGATTCATGGTTTAGATGTTCATAATATTCAGATATAACTATGCATTACCACCGTTAAAGTGTGTTGCCCCAAAATGCCCTTAAAGGAAAGGTTCACTCAACTATCATATTCTCACAATTTTCCACTTACTTAGATGTAGTTAGTAAAAAAACAGGTTTGGAATCCACATCACTTCTTTAGTTTAGAACTGGAGCTGTAAGAAACCACTAGAACTCAATGGTCACCTAAATAGTCGTTTCTGTCAAAATACATCACTGAAACTTCTCTCAACTGCCTAAAACATCCAGATCTTAATTCAGGTTTCACAGACTAGTCAGTATGAGTTATGCAGTGTTGAAGTCATTACTAAAAAAGTAATCCATTACAAATTACAGATTACTTCTGAAAATTATAATGGAATTACTTTAGTTATTGCTTTCTAATTCCATTACTTATGAATTACATGTGCATTAATTTATAAAACACCAACAAATTTGCAACCAAGCACAAAAAGACTCAGATGCTAGATCTGCCATAATAGGGTGCTTTCACACCTACATTGTTTGGTCCAGACTTTCAGACTTTGCAGTTTGGTCCGAACCAAAATAGCAGGTGTGAAAGGGGCCATGAACTACAGTCCAGAACAAAGGAGCAAAATTTGGTTCGACCAAAAGAGGCGGTCTCGGTCCGGACCTACTGAACCATGGTCCGGTTTGTGTGCGGTGTGAAAACACTTTTCTAGAAGGTTCAGACTTTCAGACCAAATACAGGAAGTTGACGCAGACGTTAACAACATTCAACAACAATAACAGAAGAAAAATAACCAGAACAGCAGCAAAACTGAGCCGTGGTAGCACATGGAGTGACATGTGTCATATAATTTTGGTCTGAGGAACATGTGTCAGCTTTAAAAACACAAAAATACTGAAACGTGCAGCTTATTTTCTGAGAGGATGAGAGAGAAAAGAGATGACAGAGCAAACTAAAGAAACGGCGGCAGCAAAATACAACAGTATAAAAGCAGACGGACGTCTTTCTACACACCAGTGCCGAGTGCAGGAAGACAAACAAACCTTAGTTCTGACCATAGTCCAGACTTTCAGGTGTGAAAGCACCTTTAGATAACCAACTCAGAGGAAGTTCTGATCTACAACCAGTTTTACTGATGATGAGCATCATAAATACAGAGTAATCTGACCCAAGATCAGACTTCTACCAGCTTTGCTGCTATTTGACTGGAGTTATGTTTTATTATTTTTTTGTACTTCACAGTAAATCATATTGTGTCTGTTAACTTCATGTTTGAAGGAGCTGACTGATGTTTTGGTGTTGTACTTCAATTAAAAATGACAGGGCTAACTTTGTTTTGAACAACTTTATCCTTGTAGCTCCAGTTCTACCCTAAGTAACAAAATTTGGACATCAAACCCTTCTTGACTAATTGACTATGCTGATTAAGAGGAATAATATGTAAATATGATTTATTTAACTGTAGCAATAATACAGTACACTGGAACCTCGGTTTTGGTCATTAATCTCTTCTAAAGTGTCTGATGATCACTGAAAAGTGCAATACCTGAAGCAATACTTCACATGTTCTGCCGATACTGGCTGGATGTCAGTACAGTGGAACCTTGGTTTTCATTATTAATCTGTTCTAAAGTGTCTGATGATAACTGAAACAAACAATAACTGAATAAATATTTGCCATAAGAAATAATGTAAATCAAATTAATCTGTTCCAGACATGCCAAAATATTAAGAAAATACATTTTATATAGAATAACTATAGTTTTACATACAGAATACAATGAGAAATAAATACTAAAGAGTAATGACATGAACAAATGAACATTTATCATCACTTTTATGGGTTTACGCTTTGTTTTAGAGAGTGCTGGTGTGGTCCAGCTGGCAGCCTTTGTTTTGTACACCCGTTCTTGGCTTGATATCGCACCTGTTTTCAGATGGTAGGGCTGCATGCCGTCGCTTTAGTGTGGCATGTTTTAGTTTGTTTTGAGTGTTACTGACAAGAACCAATGAGAAACAAAGCCAGAGAAACAATAAACTAAGCCAGAATGAACAACGAATGCATAGGTGGATGCTTTGTTTTTGTGAAATTAGCAGTGAGTCACGTAGGCACACCAATGAAAACCAGGCGGATTAGTGAAAACTGGGACAAAATTTCCCCCAAAAAGTTAAGGATAATCAGGGCAAACAATAACTGAGGTTCCACTGTACTTTGAATTTTAATAATATGGCACGAAAATGCAGAATTTAATTGATGTGTGCAGTTACTTTAGTGAATATTTAAGTTTCAATATAGCAGTCAATGAGAACTTAAAAAAGAAACGAATAAAATGTTTTACTGTACAGCTAATATTTTTTTGGATTATTTCTCACACCGACAAACTCAATTAATACTTGTTAGTAATAATTTGTTACTAATAAACCTAAGACATTTCAGAGAGTGTTAACACTCTGTAAGTTGTCTTGTGGATGCCACAGTTAAAGTAAAACTGGAATCTGAACACTTCATGCCCACATGATGCAGCCTTTAGTTGCCAAGTCACCAAGCTAATTACAGAGCAAGTTCAGTTCCTACTTAAGCAGCTTGTGTATCAGCAACTAAAAACAGGATGACTGGAGGTTACACAAGCCTGTGACATTGGTGCTGTGTTTTCTAACTTTAAAGGAGTCCATATCATTGTAGACAGTAAATGAGATGTCTGGGTATTTTATCAGCCACAGCTTGAAATAAAGAATAACCACAGGTAAGTCTAACACAAAGCCCATGTGAAATGTTCAGAATATTTTTATTTGGCGTGCAAAAATACATCAGTGTACTGTATCAATCCATAAGTCTAAAGAATCACTCACATCAAGTTTGTAGCAATACAATGCTACAACAAAAAATAATAGTCAAAACATTTATTTGTTAATTTAATTAAAAAAGATCAATTTTCAAATGTTATATTCATTATATTCTGTCTTTTTTGTTTGTCTTTTGATCAGTATGGCTATGAAAATCCAGAATCTCAAATTCTTAAAATATTTCATTTCTGATTTAAGTAAATTGCGACTCAAACAGTATCAACATTAAAACTAAACATATGAAATATGTCACTTAATAAAATAAATAAAATATTACACTTTTAAAATTAAATTATGAATATAAATGAGCCTTATTCATGATATTCACATTTTTGCCATTTTGTTTCTCTGGCTTTGCTTCGCGTTGTTTCTCAGGCTTTGTTTCTCATCAATAATGCACTAAACAAACTAAAACATGTCACACTAAAGTGATGGCGCGCAGCCATTTGTTTCCATTGATGAAAACAAATAGTGGCCAATAACCCAAAGAACGGGTGTACAAAACAAAGGCTCCTGACTGTACCACACCGGCACTCTCTAAAACAGAGCGTAAACCTGTAAGAGTGTTAATGTCCATTTATCCATTTCATTAGTCTTTTGTATTCATTTCTCATTGTGTTCTGTATGTAAAACTATAGTTATTCTATATAAAATATGTTTTTGTTAATATTTTGGAGTGTCTGGAACAGATTAATTATATTTACATTATTTCTTGTGTGACATATATATTCATTTTGGGTTATCATCAGGCACTTAAACAGATTAATGATGAAAACTGAGGTTCCACTTTATTTTAAAATGTTTAGCTCTGAATTTAAAATATTCAGCCTTGTTCTTACATACTCCATATACACACTAATGTGACATAGCAACTGAATTCTGTATTAATCCACCAAGGCACTAAAATCCATTATATTAAAAATGGTGTAATCTTTGACTACAATCCAAATTATCATGTGCACCTGACACATATGAGGTTCAGCCCCAATGTGGGAAAGAGCTCAACAGCATTGACTTGGGCCTAATATTAAACTGGATATCACATAAAGGCTCAAACTGAAGTTTGCAGGGCAAATGAAATGATCAACAGAGAACACAGGAAGAGCATCTCCTGTTGTCCACACTAACACCACTTCCAGCAGACACAACAATTACCAGACCCAAACCTGCTTAGCTTCAGTGGATTTGCATGTTATGTTGTGCATATGTCTTGTTATGGTGCTATGGCTGTTGGCATAAAACAGTGAAATGTGGAGTAACACACAGGAAGGAAGAGCAGAGAAAGGTCAGAGGTTCAGAGATTCATGCTGAAGTGTGAAGAACAAACCTGGAAGATCTGAATCATGTCCTCACAGTTCCTCTGCTGAGCTACGTCACATAAACGTGCTGTGATGTCGATCCGTCTGCAGATATCCATGTCCACCTTCATGGCCTTTTCCTGAATCTTACTGTCCAACTCTGACAGATTCTGAGAGACGTAGTAGAAAATGTGAAGAGAGAACAGCATGAAAGGAAGAAAATAAAAACAGATAAAAACACACCATATAATTGCTTGAATTCAGCAAAAAAAGCTGTTAATTTAAGCAACGGATTAACTGATGTTGACAAGTGATGTGGATGAGGGGGAAGCTGGGCCTGGTATTTAGTCTTCTGACTGGAAGGTTGATGGTTTGTTCTCCAGACAGGTCATTACTGAAGTGCCCTTGAGCAAGACACCTACCTTCAACTGCTCCCAGGGCTATGGATAGGACTGTCCACCACTTCAGGCACATGTTCTCACAGCCTAGTGTGTTCACTAGTGTGTGAGGCTGTATGAGGAATTACTCACATTGCTCATTAGACCTTTGAAGAGGACCAACTCGGCCTTCAGCTGCTTCACTCTGAGAGCCAGTTCATCCTGACACACCTCACTCTCCTGCAGGTCCTAAACACATACACAGGAAAACATTTAGGATAGATGTTTAAAGTTTTGAATACTTATTGTACTTGTGCATCTCCACATATGAGACATCCTGAAAAAGTTCATTTGTGTTCTTAATCGCTGCACTCAACTACGTGTTGATGCAGTTTAAATAGTAAAGTAATCAAACTCCAAATGAACGTGTGATTCTGGATTTCTATAAGTCACACTGATCAACATTAAATTAAAAAGGGCTGGAAATATGTAATTAATATTTATTAATATTTTAATATTATTATATTATAATATATAATATATAATATATTAATAAATAATAATAAAAAATAAATAAATTAATATTTATTAATATTAATATTTATTAATATGTAATTAATATGCATGTAATTAATATATGATATTATTCATATTTATTTAAATTATGAACAACAATAAACTTTTGGGGCAGCGGTGACCTGGTGGTTAGGGATCTGGTCTTGTGACTGGAAGTTTGCTGGTTCGATCCCCGGACAGGTCACAACTGCAGTACCCTTGAGCAAGGCACCTAACCTCCAACTGCTCTCTGAGCACCATCGTTTCGGGCACAAGTTCTCATAGCCTAGTGTGTTCAGTAGTGTGTTTCTCATTGTTTCTCAGCCTTTTTTCTCACTGATAACACTAAAAACAAACGTTTTTACTGTACTGCTGTACAGTAACTACATAAGCAAAATCACAGTGAAGTGACCTAGAACTTTTGCACAGTACTGTATGTCAACTACAGTAACGCAAGATTTGATAGGTGGATGGAGGCTAGGCTAGATCAGGTAAATGTGCTGTTAAACTGTACCTCTTCAAGCTCTACTATCTTCTCCTGCAGGTCCATTCTCACTGTATACTCTTCTTCCCATCTGTTAGGAATAAAAGAAGTCATTATAAACCCATTAAATAAAGCAGGACTCCACAAAATGTTTGCATCTGTTGAGGCTTTCATTGAGAAACACTGATGTGAAATAGTGGACTGTAGAGAATTTATTAACTCTTTAGAGACTTGGAACCAGGAGCTGCAGTGTCTACAGCACATATACAGCAATTTTATCTGCTATACAATACCTATCCTTGTCTTAGTGCTGGGCAATAAAACAATATACATTTTTTTTCACGATAAGTTTTCCCTCGATGACGATGATAAGCTGGGGCGATAGAATTTGATAAGCATTAACGTTCATTTCCATTTCACCTCTAAGCAGCTTGACGGTGAGTTCAGAAGTCTAATACTGCTGCTTGTTAGCTCCTCCTCACTAGTGCCGCCAAAATGCACTGTTGTGTTTAAGACAAGCTGTGATTGGAGGAGAGCGTAGTGGGACAAGGCGAGAGAGCGCGAGGTCGCTGTGTGCTCGGCTGTATGAGAAGGAGGGGGGCTCGCTCTGTGTGTGTGTGTGTATGCATGTCAGCCCGAGTGCTAGCATTAACCTGTTAGCTTGGCTCTCTAGCCTGTTGTTATTTTGGAGCGGCTGCGGCCGACAGTAATCATTGTAAGTTTTAACAATAAAGCGACGACTGTAAACGTCTTTCTCGTCCATCCTTTCAACACGTCCAGCCGGACACTACAATATTATGTTCTGACAATAAACATTTTAACATTTTAGATAGTAACATTTCATGTATTTAGTCTGATGTTTTTAGAAAGATGTTGTTTATGACAGTGTTAGAAAATGTAATATCGTGATAATTATCGAAATTGATCAATATAGATAAATGTATCGTGATAACATTTTTGCCATATCGCCCAGCTCTACCTTGTCTTCTTTTTGAATGTAATGTTGATATTGGGGCAGTCGTGGTCTGGTGGTTAGTGGTCTGGTCTTGTGAACAGAAGGTTGTTGGTTCGATCACCGAGCAGGTCATGACTGAAGTGCCCTTGAGCAAGGCAACTAACCTCCAACTGTCCCTGGGTGGCATTTGTAGGGCTGCCCACCACTATGGGTACATGTTCTCACAACCTAGTGTGTGTGTGTGTCTCACTGCACTGATGGGTTAAATCTGGAGGTCAAATTCTGTTGTGTACAAATCACACTGGCAAAAAGTTTAATCTAATCTGATATTGCTGATATTGGTATATAACAGTGGTTATGAGCCCTTCTCTAGTGCTTTACTCTCCCTAAAACCTCCATGGCTGAAGTGTCCTTGAGCATCTAAGTCACAAATGCTCCCTGGACGCCAAAGTAAAGTAGCTTCCCAGCTTCCATGGTTTGTGTGTTCTTACTCCCCCTAGTGTGTGTGTGTGTGTGTGTGTGTACTAACGTGTGTGTGTGTTCACTGCATGGACGGTAGTGTGAAGAAAATTATAAAAGCTACTGCTTCTCTACTCCTTCTGTACTTATTGTGTAAACTTACAAGATGAACAAAATCCATCTGTGTCTGAATGGCTGCGTTTATTGTCTGTCGTAGTAGTTCATTCATATATATTATTAGAAAATTGTATGACTTAATAAATGCATGACAACGTTTTATGGCTTAAACGGAGACTCACATACTGATACAGAGTAATATAGACAAGAATTATTCCTTGAAATCTCCAATGAACACCTAATCATGACAGGCTTTAGACTTTACATATGACAGACTCTTGGCCTGATGTAATTTAACCCCCACATTTGGTGTCTCTGTTCATCAGCTGAAGCCACAGCAGGTCAGACTGCAGTACAGTTTATCACTGTAAGGGAAACTGTACTGACAAAAAACAACAGCAGGAAACACCCCCAAAAACGACATACCTGCATGTTCATCATATGTCATGGTTGCATTTTTTTTTTTGGGGGGGAGAAAGAGAGAAAGAAGAGAGAGAGCATGAGAGAGAGACTAGTAGCTATCATAGTAGTGCTGCATTGCAGATGCTGAGGCACAGAGGGAGGGGGCGGAAATGAAGTTCAGAGAGGTGTGTGTGTGACAGAGAGAGAGAGAGAGAGAGAAATAGAAAGAGAGAAATGGGGAAAGGGGGGGTTGATCTAAGTCTCAAAATTGCTTGGTTCTTTCACTGATCATCAGTGTGGGGGGTTTTAGAGTGCAGATTTGGTTCTGTAAAGGACAGACTCCTACAGTCAAAGACACAAACTCATCCATAGAGAAACGTGATAGCAAACATGTAAACGAAAAAAAAGTAAATGTCTCAAATGAACCCAGGCCATTAAACGATGAACTGATCAGATGTCAACATAAATAATACTCCTCCATGAGCTGAAAATGTCCAAAGAACTCTTAATGTAACTCTGAGTACTACTGTGACAGTAATGACCATGAATCACTTCAGATATCCAAAAGCAGGAACTGTTTAAAAGACTAGAAATGTTCACACAGAACATACACTCACACTCAAATACAGTATACGAGGTCATCTGCATTTGTGATGTCACTGCCAGGAACATCACTGTCTAAAGTGCTTGTTCATGTTTTGTTTTGCTGTCCTGTGTGAAGTAGTAATCCTCTTAGAATAAGAAGATCATCTCACTTCAGAATCACTTTCTGTGTGGTCACCCAACCTCTACACATTACAAAGACAGGAACACACCTTAAATATGAAAGGCCGGTTTCCAAGTAAGCCTAAATATCCTCAAATAGTCTTTCCAATTATAAATTGTTTTCATATTCAACACTACATGTATTTCATGTCCAGGAAACTGTCTCATCCCTTGGACAAACGGACTAAAACATGGAGGCAAAGAGTTTAAACGGGGGGTTCAGACCAGGGGTTGCCAACAAGGGGTTGCTGGAAAAGCACCTTCCTAGAAGTTCCAGCCTGGTCCAGCTAATTGTGGACTTTTGAAGATAATTAGCTGGAGCAGGTCTGATGGATTAGGGTTAGAGCTCAGCTCTGAAAGCTGGTACTTCTCTATGAGTGAGGTCAATGACCCTTGACTTTGAGCAAGAGATAGATCCTAATCACTTACCTTCGCTTATACTCATCTCGCTCCCGCTTCACCTTAGCCAACACATTATAGAGTGCCCGAATCTCTGGGGTGATGGTGTCGATTTGGACTCCCACTCCATCTGGTTTCATCCATGACACTCCGGGACCCGGACCCGGGACTCTCTGGTCTCGGCCAATGCTGAGTTTCCGAGTAGGGTTATGGGACCAAAGAGTCCCAGGAAGAAATCTGGGAGGGAGATTAGTGGGCGTCCCAGTCCCAGTGCTAACATACTTCTCATTGATGTTGGAGAGAATATTAGCTGAGGGATCACCTGGAGACAAAGGACTGATTGGGAAATTTGGGGCGAGATTTGAGTTGGAGTCTGTAAAATTTATCGGGGATAAACGTCCAAGATTTGCCTTATTGCTGGTCCCAATTGAAAGAATGGTGTTGTCCAGCATTGGTGATGTTGCCAGACTTCCAGGTATACAGTTGGCATTTGGAACTGGTATCAGGTCAGGTCTGACTGGCATTGCCCCGATAGTCCCAGTTTGGACCCCTACGTCTCGTGTGGGGGCCCTGTCAGGCCGTCCCTCTAATGCGCTCTGCAGCTGCTTCTCCAGGGCCTTGTTGCGTCGCTCGAGCTCGTGCACTTTGGCCAAGAAGCAGCGGAAGCGCAGATTGAGCGCCTTGAGCACGCTGATGTTGGAGCCCAGGTCGTTGCGCAGCGCCGCGGCTGCCGGAGGTGCTGGTGGACAGCGGTGCGGGTACGGAGGTGCACCATGCGGCCAGGCGCCGAGGTCCAGACCGGGCAGCCCCAGACCATCATGGCCTGGAAAGACAGAATGCTCAGCCAAGACGAAGGGCGGCTCAGGAGAGCCATAGAAGGACTCAGTGAAAAGGCCCGTGTCAGGGAGACCAGTCACCTGCTGCTGCACCGCGTATGTGCTCTCACCCAACACGGGATTCATTCTAGAGGGAGAAAAGCTGAAGTGCTCGAAATCCGGCATTTAACTGTTAAATTAAGCAGAGCCTCCTCGCTGGTAATGCTTTGAGCAGGTTTAGTGTCCTTAAGGTGAGTAAATACAGCTGCTTCAGTCAGACTGAATCCGATTAGTGGCCCAATGACAAAACACAGGTCAAAGGAAGAACAGTCCGTATTCACAGATACTGTATTATACGAGTTTAATCACATATCCTACCTGACCGGAGGTAGAGCCACTGCAAACGTTAGAGTAACCGTAACGGACTGGACCAGCTTTCCCACACTGACAAACACGAGCAAAAACTGCAGCGCCTTCACTACCGTAACTACTGACATATGCGCGCATGCGCACTAACGACTGCGCCTGGACAAAACAGTGAGTTAAGTATTTTTCACCCTCAGAATGTTTGCCCGTAATTATGGAAGCCCATTTCCGCCACCTAAAATAAAAAAAATTCAGCAATTTTTTTTTAGATGGCGGAAATGGGCTTCCATACTTAATAGTCGCGATTATTCTCGAGTTAAAAGGTAAATGTTTCTCTGTGCGCTCTTCTCACTACTTTACGGTAGCAGCGACAGGAGCCTGACGTCACTGATCACAATAAACAACGCAGTGCCGGGCAGCACGAGCGGCGTGAGCGTGGAGACGTCAGCGGACACGTGCAGCGGACGGCTGAAGCGGGGAACGTGCGCGTCTGCTGTTTTTTCCTCTCCACGTATACTCTCTTCAGTCATTCTTTGTCTTTAGTGGAGTTAGATCTGTTCATCTATTTAAACTCGCGCATACACTGATGTACTAATGCGTTTAAAAGTGGAACATAGTGAAAAAGTTCATCTGTGTCATAACTGAATCCAAAAAGCTAGAGTGTCATATTTTATGTTTATGTTTACAGGTAAAGTGACATATGTCAAGGTTTTCTTTTTTTAAACTGTTGATCATTTTGGCTTATAGCTCATATAAATGCAGAATATCAAAGTATTACAATATTTAATTTCGAATTCATTATTAATTATCGAATTAATATCTAAATATAGTGATGTATAATTATATAAATATAACGCTGTACGTGTAATTAATATAAAATATATGAAGATTTACATTTTACCTCTTTTATGTTTTTAATTTTAGAGCACATAATTTACAATAAAGCTGAGTTAAAAATATAATAAAAGTCAAAAATGTGTAAAATAACTATCTAAAAATGCATTAAGCATTTAAGACAGATGAATAAAGTAAAAACAAGACAGAGAATAAATACAATTAATTTAAGAATGTAAATGCTTTTAAGGATGTTTTAATTTAATTTGTTTTTTTGCGTGTGATTACCCAGAACAGAATTCAACCTCCACATTTAACCCATCCATGCACTGAAACACACACACGACTGTGAGAATATGTGCCTGAAGCAGTGGGCGCCTCTATCCACAACACACAGTGAGCAGTTGCCTTGCTCAAGGGCACTTTAGTCATGATGTATCCGGGGATTAAACCAGCAACCTTCTGGTCACAAGACCAGATCCCTAACCACCAGACTGCCCACTACAATGTTGTGGTAAGCTTTAGATCTTTCTGGATTTGAAGTACAGTCATGGCCAGAAGTTTTGAGAATGACACAAATATTATATTTT
>BRDA01012142.1:0-27976 GCA_036984385.1 Crenuchus spilurus
AATGTAAGGAGTAAAAGTAAAAAGTCGTCTGAAAATAATTACTCCAGTAACGTATAAATAACCAAAATTTCTACTTAAGTATAGTAACAAAGTGTTTGTACTTCCTTACTTGACACCTCTGTGCACATCACACACTTCAGAGACCTCTGACTGCTTCCAGACAGTATCATACTTCACAACAGTGCCAGAGCTGTTATGGAAAAGTCTGATAATAAACTCTGATAATGTCTTGGGTCACTGTCTACTTTTTCTGTGCAAAGGCTAAGATGTTGGTTCTTCCATGATGGCTGTTGGATGATAGTGAAGTGATAGTGACACAGTGAGTGTGTTGGTATGCACTTCATAATCTGATAACTGCAGTAAATCAGAAATGTCAGTAATCTGATAAACGTGTTTACATGCACTTGAGTAAACAGATAATGGGAAACTGGGTCTGCGTGATTCAGACGGTAATCAAATTTCTTCTTTAAAACCAGTCAGTATACACACAGGAGTAGACATGACATAAACATCACGTAAAACCCAAACGTAATGCTGCATTTTTTTTTACATTGAGCCATTTCACCTGAAATATGAACAAACATCATCAGCATCATGACAGAAGTGGTTTGTTGTCTTCTCGCAGGTGCTGTGTTAAATGCTTCTTGTGTATTTCTTGTGCTGTGGTCTGTTTTAATGGAAAGAAATCTGGGTAAGACAATACATGCAGTAAGAAATTAAGATTATTGAGATCAAATCCAGCTCTCTTTCTTAATCACATTTCAGGGCCTTAATGCACTGTTTACATGAGCACTGCAATAATCAGAACTGCTGAAGTCCTGCTGGACAGTATGAGTACACAACGAGGAATGTGACCTCTGCATTAAACCTATCTGTGCAGTGAAGCACACACACACACAATAGTGAACACATACACTGGGGGGGCTGTAAGCACACTTGCCCGGAGCACTGGACAGCTTTATCCATGGTGCCCAGGGAGCAGTTGGGGATTAGGTGCCTTGTACACTTCAGTCATGTCCTGTTGGTTCAGGTGATCAAATTGGTGACCTTTCTGTCACAAAACCTTTTTTATATATTGCTGGGATTTAGAGGAGAGGTTGTGATGTTTAGTTGTAATGGAAAAGTAAAAATAATAATCTAGTAGATGACTTTTGCAAACTGGACATGTGCTGGATTTCACCATTGGATTCCAGCAAAACCAGAATGTGTTGTTGATGCTGGTCCACCACACTGATCATGTCGGGTGACCAGTTTAGACCATTTATGTCTGTTTTCTTTGGCAGAGTTAAAGCTTTTGATGTAGTTACAGGAATTGTGTGGCGATGCTGGGAAATTGTTCATTGTGTTAATCAGGAAAAGGCTCCCGCTGCTGGATCACAGAGACAGTGTCAGATAAACACTCACCATAAGTCAGATAAACACTGACCATATTCAGAGACAGTGAGACTATAAACTGTAGCAGACTTTTTTATTGGTGCACTTGAGAAGGTGAGACTGCACTTCAGGCTGTACATTGATTGTATGTATTACTTATATAACGTGATTGTTCTGCTGAATATGAATTACTCAAGTATTGGTTGTAAGGAATGCTGGGCTGACCACTGCACTTTCCACTGTCGGCCTGTCAGGAAGTACTGGAGGACAGACCAGTAATCCAAAAGGATTTTCCCAGAAGTTCCACCCATGTGTGTTTCTTGTAAATGTGTCTATACTGTGTGAAAGCTGTGCAAAATGAAGAGCTCCTGTTCAACCTAAACTAATTAAATCAAGACATAAAAGAGCCTAATTTTAGCAATAAAATTTCCTTTGAAAGACACACATACATACATACACATTACACTTATATAGCACCTTTCTAGACAGGATGCTTTACAATTGATACACTTCATATACACACACACTCCAGCGAGAAGCAGCAGCCAGTCGCGTACAGCGTACTCTCAACTGGAAGCGACCGTCCACCTGGAGGACTGCATCCAGCACTAGGGGGATCACCCAGGACAGAGTGCCAACCATGTCTGGGCAAACACACATACATACATACACACCAGGGTAATTTTAGAGTAGTCAATTCACCTGATCTCAATGTTTTTGGAAACCGGAGTCCCCGGAGGAAACCCACGCAGACACAGGGAGAACATGGAAACTCTGCTCAGATGTGGACTCGAACCCAAGACCTCAGCGCTGAGAGGCGAACGTGCTAACCACTAAGCCACCGTGCCGCCCAGATTAATTTGCCGCCCAGATTAATTTCTTTACAACATTAGCAGGTTTTCCATTCAACAAGTTTTCAGTGAATTTTGAAAATGTGCAAAGAGAGAGAGAGATTAAGGGAAAAGGACACGAAAAGCCCCCCAAATATCACAAATGAGTTTTATGCTAGAATGAGGTGGAAAAGTTAAAATATTGCTTTATTTCTACAGTTTGCTTGTTTTTCATGCCGCCGCTTCGTGAGTGACAGCTACATCAGCTAATGTTTCTGTGCATAACTGTAGTGGACAGAAACACAGTTTAATTCACATTTATTTCTGTTGAAATGTTGTGAATGCACATAACGCGCGCGGCCATCGTCTCCTAGAATGATTCGCTTTCTAAAGAATTACATTTCAACACTGTGGACAACAAATGACAACAGAACTTTATCAGAACCTTGTCACACTGTAACTGTGTCTGCAGAATATGAAACAAATACAGTTGAAACTGGGTCACAGTCTTATGCAAAGAGAACACACTTTTCCCATTTTAAAGCAGTCGCCGTTTATTTCCACATGTTGAGGTAAAATAGAAGATAAAATTTGGTCGGTGCAAAGACTTTGGCATATTGAAAATGTTTTATGCTTATTTTTTATGCTGCAAAACTGGGGAAAATCCTTGAATCACAGATCTCAGAGACCTTTCCTGAATCTGTCACATCAGCACCAGAACTGTGATGTAAAAATCTGAGAAGAGCAGCTCTCTGATATTCTGTTAGACAGCAGACTGTTTTTACTGTCCACAGTGTAAGATGTGGAGTCTTCCCTTCAGTTTTAAAGCTGTTGTTGTTTATTTGCTGAATGACACATATTGAGGTAAAAATAAACATAATGAGGATGCTGCACATTTACAACAGTATGATTTAGAGTTTTTGAATATGTTACATTCAGATTAGATAACTTTGATTGTTGTTTTATAGGGGCAGCCATGGCCTAGTGGTAAGGATCTGGTCTTGTGACCAGAAGGTCACCGGTTTGATCCCCAGACAGGACATGACTGAAGTGCCCTTGAGCAAGGCACCTAACCCCCTAACTGCTCCCTGGGTGCTGTTGGATAAGGGCTGCCCACCGCTTCGGGCACAAATTCTCACAGCCGTGTGTGTGTGTGTGTGTGTGTGTTTCACTGCACAAATGGTTTAATTGCGGAGGTCAAATTCTGTTGTGTGAAAAATCACATTGGCTAAATTGGCTGATATTAATCTTTTGTGAGCACATAACGTTTGGAAAAGGGAGCTTTCTCTGGAATGTGGAGGGGAAAATTGGCTGTATTGCAAATTCTTTACATAAATGTTTAAGCAGAACCTGTGGGCTTCAGATAGATATATAGGTTGATGGATGGATGGATGGATGGATGGATGATACTTTATTGATCCCCGAGGGGAAATTCAAGGCATCCAGTAGCAAATCTACAAACTACACATAAAGTTAGAAATAGATACAGAATATAAAATATAAAAGTTTACACTAAAGATAAGGATTAAAATGACAAATTAAAAAGTATGTATATGAAATAAAGAGTAATATAGCACAAAGACACAGAGGCAGACGGACCAGCAGAGGGAGAATCCCCTCCGACCACTGAAGATGGTCACATATAAATATCTGTTAAATATATAAATTAAAGTGTATTTTTATAGTAATGAATCAAGACTCGTCACTTCAGACAACACAATGGCAATTATCAACAAAAGGCTTATTGTCTTATCAAAAGATTAGAACTAGCAGGATTTGTCTTTCTTAGGATTTGAGTTATTGTGTCTCATTTAGTTTCAGCTGAGTGTTTATAATCAAGTTCAGATGCCACTGCTGTTCAGATTATACTGTGTCAAGAAGATCTGAACATGAACATTAAATATGTTTATCTTACCTGTTAGAACACAGACAAAAATGTGTGGTTCAGAATTTTCAGTTTTATTACAAATTTCTTCACACAAAATTTCATAAATATCCACTTCATACATACCAGATAAATATAAACTTATATTACAATAAATAAACTTAATACTTTTACAAGTAGCTTAAAACATTCATTTACAAAAATAGTAGAACTATTAGTACACATCATCATTAAATTAATCACAAACATTCTTAGCAGTAATTAGTTGTAAAGTGTTTTCATTCAATGAAAATATTAAGATTCATGGAATCAAAAAGTCTTTTGGGTTCTTTTGATGCAAAAGTGTAATTCAGTCCACTCTGTCCAGTTGGCCTTCACTCAGCATGAAGGGTACCAAACAATCTGTCCCAGTGCGTGAAGTACGGCGCATAGTTAGCTTTGAACTTCTGGTGGTGAAGGTCATGATGTGGGGCACCTCCATACAGTCCAAAAGGCACCAGTCTGTGTGTGGCCCAGGGCAAGTTGTATCCGCAGTGGTCCTCCACCGACAGCCACATGTTCAGAATGTGGAAGAGCATCTCCGTCATAGGATGGCAGCCCAGCAGAATGGGGTTCATGGCTCCAAAAAAGCCCAGAGACAGTATCTCCCAAGCTCCGGAATACTCTGTGGTGAGGGAGAACGTAGATGTGTGCTTGTGGTGCACCTTGTGGAAGTTGCGGTACAGCCATGGCACCTTGTGATGGAGCAGATGCCAGATGAAGTACTGAAAATCAAAGAGCAGGAGACAGGACGCCAGCCCCCAGATCACTTCCAGAACCAATGGTGCCTCCACTGGGTAAACGACAGGTCTCCAGTACCAGTGCAGCACACTGAGTGGGAAGATGTAAACCACATGGTTGTAGAGCGAAAGAGCCAAGCAGCTCCACATCATTTTTAAGGACACGTGGGTCTTCTGCTGGATTTTGTATCTCCTCACCAGAGCCACTCTGGAGGACAGCAGGTCCAGCACAATGAAAGGCAGACAGAAGCTTATGTACACTGTCAGTGAAAACAGTGCAGGAAAGAAAGGAGACTTCAACCAGGTCTCGTGCTGACGAATGAAATCCCAGATGTTCTGTAGCTCAAACATCTTTGCTGTCTTGTCTGTGTGCAGTTGTCTGAATGAGCTCCCACAAGCACTCTGTTTAAAAGGGCTCTAAGCCACACCCCTCCCTCCCACCCGCACAATCAGGCCAATAAAATGTTCTTCCTTTTGGAGTTTCCAACATGTAATGGTTAGTTTCTTCTTCAACTGTGTATTCATACAGCAGAGTAAAGATTTATGTGCTATAATCTTACGGTGGCCTAGTTTAGCTTTTGTGAGGTGCAGATGAGATCTTAGCTCCGGCATTTCCTGTTACACTGAAAAAAAGAAAAAGATGTATCAGTACTTCAAAAATGACTAAAAGCAAAGAACTTGCATCTTTTCAAAGTCTAAACATTGACTAAACAGTGCCTGAGGAGGTTAAACTGCTTACAACATACAAGGCTTTCATAAAAAAATTGAAAATGTGGCTTATCAACATCTATAGTTGCCAACACTAAATGATAAGCTTGTTGTGTGTTGTGATGGTATGATAAATTATGTTGTGATGCATTTTTCCCTTCTTAAATGTATAGTAAGTGTTGTATGTATTTTGTATTATACTGTAATTGTATTGTTTTTTTTTTTGTTTTGTTTTTTATTGCCTTTTTACATCATGGCCAGGGGACTACAGATGAAAACTAGCCTTCTGGCTAATTCTGGCTTTTTTAACCATGTGAAATCATGTGTTTTATGAAATTGCATTTTCCCCTTTTAAATAAACTGACATGTGGTGAATATTTCAGATACAGTAATAAACTGCTGGCATTAGCAGACTGATGATGAAGATAAAATGAAAAGAAAATGGTTCTATATAGCCCCAAAAGGGTTCTGCTGTAGTTACCATGTCAAGCTTGTAATAATAGATGAACCCATTTTGGTGCTATATAGAACCATTTTCTTTACTAAAGAACCCTTGAAGATCCATCTATTTTAAGAGTATACAGTTGTGTTCTCATATTACCAACAGTGAGCACAGCAGAGTTTGAGCAAAAGAGAAAAGTGGTGAGAAAAGAAGAATTCAGTGTGAATGCTGACAGAAAAGCCTCATATCCTGTAATTTAGCTTCGTCTTTCTTAGCTTTTCTTAGCTTGTTCCTCATGGCCCAGTTTTTAAAACCTGATGTCCCTTATAGGCTAAATGTCTAACGTTAGCCTTTTAAATTATGTGGATAATTGTGATTCCCACTCTAATTATATTTTCACATTTCTTTATAATATAATATAAGCTATAGTATTTATATAAGTGGAACTCACTTCTTGTGCCCCATTGGAAAAAAATTAATCCTCATAGCTGTTAGATTTCAGATGGAGGCAGTAAAAAGTTAATGATGATGAAAGAAAAACAAGTTCAGGGAAATTCTTACACATCAGTGTAGTTTAATCACTATCAGCCTTCCTGAATTCCTGCACTTGTTGAGTCACTTTCAGAAATCTTTCACTTTTTTCACAGCGTAGCTCAATATCGCCACCTGTCACCGGTCACTTTAACTTAACTGTATGATGCAATATTTATTCTTTAACCACTCATTCATAAAGCACTGCTAATCTCTATGCATAGTGTACAGTGTATATTTACATGTAAAGTCTATTTTATCTCTATATCTGTATATACCCACAAATACTTCTTATTTAATCTATATTTATATTAAACTATTTAAGTTGGTCTAATTTAAGTTCTGCAAGATGCATATTTCAAGTTCTGCTGACAATCCTAGAATTTACATCCAATTAAAGAAAATAAGTTGAGTCAATCACATTTATAACATTTGATTGACTCAACCTATTTTCTTTAATTGGACGTAAATTCTAGGATTGTCAGCAGAACTTGAAATATGCATCTTACAGAACTTAAATTAGACCAACTTAAAAAAAATAGGTTCAACGGGTCACTAAGATTTTTTCAGTTGGTGAGACTCTTTTTTTTTTTACAGTGTATATATATATATATATATATATATATACATATATAACATATGATACACTGCAGTCGGTGCAGCACATAAATAATATGAGCTAAGGTCTCCTTTATTTTATCATCTCATCTCACTGACAATGAGAAACGCTTAATAAAATCTTTGTCATTTTTAATTCATAAACCATGATCCTGATGTTCTTGGCACTGATAGTACAAATAATTCTGTGCTAGTTAACAGATTTTTACTCTTATTTTGTCAGGTCACAGAAAGACATCAAATATCGCCATCTGTTGGTTTTGAACAGTTCTGTCAACAGAGTTACTCCTGTGAAATAATGGAGGACTAAAGAGCATCAGGTAATAGAGTCCTCAGAAATAAAGCTCAACAAAATAATATTGACCTCGAAAAAAGAAACTAAACAGGAAAGACTATGCTGCACCCTAAAGTCAAGGTAGATCTCTTTTGATAAATGTATTTGAGAAGTGTAAATATGAAAAAAGAAGTTGAGTTACTTGAATTAGTATCAATCCTCATTTCACACATTTCAGCCCAGAAGAGCAGAGCATCTCTCTACCACGACCGTTTGGACAGCCCTTGTTAAATGGAATCAAGATGTTTTTAGTTCGTCTGTTTGTTTCTTTGTTTGTTTGTTTGTTGGGGGTAAAGATTTTTGTAAGTGAAAATAAATCAACACTAATATTGTGTAGGTCCCATGCTACATAATCAGCTCTGATCTGTGTCCTGTAGTGTCTTGCTGTCAGTCAGAGAGCCTTTAAAACCTGTAAGCTGAGAGATGGAGCTGCCATGCAGCAGACTTGTTCAGAGCATCCCTCAGATTATCTTGCTGATAATCACATCAGGCTATGAAATGGTCTGTAACAGTGTAACTATGAATGTAAGAACCAGCACAGCTCACATCATAACATCAAGTCATCAGCACAATGAAGGCACAAGAATGTTTATTGCTGGGCTTCTAATGTGTTACGGACATGTAATTGTATGTACCCAAATCACAGGTAAGTGAGCGCACCTGCGTTCTTCTCTATTTAAGGCCATGTCACCAAACACTTGGGGCTCAGTCTTTTCAACACAGGAGAGAGACTTGTATACTGTACACTATAGAGTTCATGTGCCTGCAAAAGTCTTCTTGCTCACTCAAAACATCGTGCAGGCGCGCTCAGAATTGTGGTACAAATATAACGCCATTGTCTTAGCTCTGACAAATGCAGGCAAAGCTCGGAGCCGGTCTTTCCGTGTCACAGACGTAGCTCTGCTGCCTCTGCTTTAACGTTCTCCTCTTTCATGAGGAGGCTGTGCTTTCTTTCTTGTCTTCTGTTTCTGCTCTGTTTTGTTACTGTTGAGCGCCGCTGTTCGCGGGTTGTCTGACTTTTTCGAGCTGTCCGAGCCCCCAGGAGCTGCCTGAGGATTATACGATGGGCAGAGCTGATGGCTCTCAGACTGTATAAACTTTGGTTTGGATAACAGCTTGGAGGAAAAGTCTCAGCTCTGGCAAAGGTTTGGATTCTTGAGGGACTAATGAATTGACTTTAAAGTAACCACCGTAAATTTGGGGGTTATTTGCAGAAAATTTCAACAACCATGTCTAAATCTGCTTTTCGGCTCCCCCCTTATCTCCAGATGACCTCGAGAGGCGCCTGGAGATTGCTAACCTCCCCGGAAGAATGTCTTCAAAGAGACTCTATCTCTCTCCCCTTCCCTCGTTAACCTAAACAAAGTTGGACTTTTGTGGACTTTCTGGAGTGATTCAAGGTTGACTCCCTGCCAGCAGTGCTGGGACCTGAATTTCCCACAAGGGATTAATAAAGTGTCTGTCTGTCTGTCTGTCTGTCTGTCTGTCTGTCTGTCTGTCTGTCTGGCTAATCAACTCATTAAAGAGCCCGCGTTTTTAAGGACCACAAAACATTTTCTTACTTTATGAATATTTAAAGTTACAATTTGCACACTTGGGTCAAATGACACATTTATGCATGTACGTATGATTTAAAAATCTTCACATTTTTATTTTGTATTTTTTGCAGCAGTTGAGAGAATAAATCATATTTGAAATGTTGTAATTTTTGTGAGGCCCAACACAGATACAGTATCACTGATATCATTAACACTGTTACTGAACTGAGCTAAACTTTAGTGAATGTGACCTAATACATTAAAATCACATGAGCACACGTTGTGTCGGTGCCCACAGGCCTCAAAAATAACTTCATATTTGTGCTTCCAGTGCCAGCGCTGGGCATGAGGGTGAGCAATGCGTGTGACCACCCGCGCCAATCTCCTCTTTATGCCGCAAAACAAGCTGTTTGAGCAAATCCTTCATGTACAGTCATGCATTGCTCACACACACACATTGTAATCGGTGAACTGCACAGTGACATGGGTGGAGGGATTGAGGGTGATATCCATCATGTTGAATCGGAACACTATGGATCACCGCTACATTCTCCACCCATGAGCAGTTGTGAACTGTTTGATCCATTTTGTTCTGTTGTTGTCTTTATAGTACTGGATCACTTCTGGCAGGTGTTTCACAATCCAGGATTTCTCTGTTTAGCCTTGTGACTTAAGCCCAAAGTCAGCCCTGTCCAATATGAGTAGCAATATGACAACACTGGGTTTTAACCTGACTAACTTAGAAAAACTCCTTAGTGTTCACACTGTCATGCACTGCATTGCCTGGTGCTCAGGAGGACAACTGCTTTTCCTTTCATGAGCATATAACAGTCATATTGTTATGATCAGACTTTCACACTTTCAAAGTAAACATTAACAATAAAAAAGAAACACATTTAAACTTCATTAAAATACGGCTAGTGACTAACATCCAATCAGCTCCTTGTTACTAGGCAAAGTTCAGTGCTTTTTTCCCCTCTATACAGCGTTTGTACTATGTACTATTGGTATATACATCTCTATGAACCAGCAAACATTGGCCAGTGTTTTTAAAAATACTATCACGGAATAAACATTTTGTGCAAAATTATTATCTGTAATTTGGTATTTACTCAACACAGAATAGCAACGTTTCAACACCATTTTATATTAAATTGATTTGATCATTTTAAGCTTATCCTATACAGGATCTGACATTGATTTTTGTTTACATCAGTGAATGCAGTGGATTATTTTTATTATTTAAAAAAATATATTATTTTTATTCTTTTTTATATTATTAGTCGCCTCTACCGACCAGTTATCATACCTTTCTTTTTTCTTTTTTTATGCATTGTATCAAATTAAAGCCAGTTCCCATGCAAATAACTTTTATTTAAAATGACTAAACTCTGCCATATTTAGCCTATAATCATGCCATATCTAGCTTCATTAACATTCATGTCTTTGGTTTTGAAACATCTTAACTGTATATTGTCATATCAGCCACTTGTATATCTTATCAAGTTGTTCAGTCACTTTATGCATCTGACTCCACTGTTCCTTTACCTCCTAGTTCAACTGACATATATTTTAAAACTAAACTTCTTCAGCTGGAATGTCATTTCACCTGGGTTCTGAAAAAAGAGGATACAGACCTGACTGATTTTCAGAATAGACTTGAAGACCAGATTAACTTTGATCTTTATAGAGAGGCAGGAGTTGCCCGCACATACAACTCATTTGGATTTGTGAAGTATCTTTTGGGCTCCAATGATGAGGCTCTTCACAACTTTCAGAGGTCAGTTGAGCTCATAAAAGAATGCCAAAGAGAAAATTGTGGTAAACTGCTTGTGGTACCATATGGAAACCTTGCATGGTTGCACTATCATATGAAAGAGTATGAAAAATGTGAACATTACCTGATTAAACTGAAGGAAATAAAAGAGAAAAATCCACCTGCTTCTACATCAGTCTCCTATCCTGAGGTGCTTGGAGATAAAGGCTGGACCTTTCTCAAGTTCTCTCGCAAATACTATGAACGAGCTAAAGAGTGCTTCAAGAAGGCCCTGGAGCTGGAACCAGATGAAGGTGAATGGAATGCTGGTTATGCCGTTGTTCTGTACCGCACCGAAACGGAGCTCTCCAGTCCAACAGATTCACCGACAATTAAGCAACTGAGACGAGCCATAGACACAAACCCAGAGGATGATGTTCTCAAGGTTCTGCTAGGTCTAAAATTGGTTACTTACAAGCAGTACAGTGAGGCTGAAAGTCTAGTGGAGAAAGCATTGGAGAACTCTCCAGAACATCCTCATGTGATTCGATATGTTGGGAAGTTTTTCCGAAACCAAGGCTCTGTGGACAGGGCTATCGCCTTGTTGAAGAGAGCACTGGAGAAAGCATCTAACCCAAGCTTCATTCACCATCAGCTGGCACTCTGTTATAACAAGAAGAAAAACAACCTGAGCAAAGTAGAGCGCAACCACAGAAAAGATGCTGAGATTCAGCGACTTCGTAATCAGTGCATCTCCCATTTAGAGATGGCAATCGCAAACAAGCCTTCATTCATATTTGCTATGAATGAGCTGGCTCTGCAATATGGAGAGAATCAGGATATCTCAAAGGCCGAAGACCTGTTCCAAGCTACATTAGAGGTAACTAAAGAAAAAGGCTATGGCTCTCAGTTAGTTCATTTTAATTTTGCACAATTCCTGCAGCAAAGTAAGAAATGTGAACCTCTGGCCATCAAACACTACAGGGAAAGTCTCAAGTTGGGTTCAGGTACAAATGAAGGCAAGAGAAGTGCTGCGAGTCTGAAAAAGATTGCCGAGAGAAGAATCTCCAGAAATCCAAAAGACGGAAAAGCTTTTGGAATACTGGGATTCATCCACAAGGAAAATGGAGAGAAACAGCAGGCCATAGAGTGCTATGAGAGAGCTCTGAGCTATGAAGACAATGAAGAGTACCTCACTAATCTTTGTGACCTTAGACTTTCTATACAGTAGCACTCATTATGACATCTAGCTACTGACATACTCAACAATGTTTCTGATTTTTTAAAAATATCATTTTTAGTTCATGTTCATCAATAATACTGTGTATCATGAACATCTAACCTGACACATTAAATACAGAGTGTGATATAAACCTTTTAACATGCACTGTTTTCTGTTTTAAACTGTACAATTAAAAAGTAAATGTATGTACAAAGGAAGAATTCCTGTTATGGGTATTACACACATTAAAGGCAAACATGTTATGATAATCTAGCCCATCAGACTTCTTTACTCATACTTACAGACTAGAATCTCAGATAAACACAGCAGGCGATAAGATGGCTGTAGTGATGTGGTCACTGACATACCAGACACCATGAGACTGATTTTATATATATATATATATGTATGTATGTATGTATGTATGTATGTATGTATATGTGAGAGAGAGAGAGAGAGAGAGAGAGAGAGAGAGAGAGAGAAACTGTTAACAATATACTGAAGCAGCTGTATAAATATGATTGTTTTTTGAGAATAACTTGCGTTGTGTATTTGGTGTATTCCTACATTATCAACATTTTGCTCACTTTATAGCCTCCTCAAGTTTATCAGGTATTCAGTTTTCTGGATTACTTGCAATATGCCTACAGTAAACAGCCACCCCCTATTTGCTTATCAAGACCAGGGATGTCAGACTGCAGTGCTGGAGGACCAGATTCCTGCAGTTTGGTGATCTTCCTGATCAAACATACCTGATTCAGCTCAGCTGAACACCGATCCTCCAGGACTGGAGTTTGACTTCTCTGATCTAGGCAGTTGTTTGGGGCTTCTTTCTTACACCTAAAACTTTCTCTAAGCAGCAGAGGGATTGAAGTTCACACTCCCAAAGACTGGAGCTTTAATTCAGCACCTTAAACCACTTGATCACATGATCACTTGCACCCTGCTAGCATTCTTTCTATATTGTAGACCAGAACTGTGGTCCTGGACAATGACATTTACATGCACTAGTACACACTTGTATTTACACATGTTCATCTGAAAGAGGGAGGAGAAAGACGGGCAGTGACTCGCCTACTTTAACACTAAGATCATTTTCGGGATTCAGCCTGGATCACAAAACTATTGAAGCTGGATTAAATCTCCAACACCTAATATATTTCATTCACATGGCTTTCAGAGGACAGATATGTAAGGGAACAGGTGAGTAACTAGTGTGTGGAGTATTGTCCTGCTAGGCTTCTCAGGAACAGCAGGTGGCGTGCTGTTTATTAAGGCCAATTGGGGTTTTTTTAAACTCCTGTCTGCGCTGCGCTTTGCATCCTTCTTGTCTTGTTACAAGATCTGTTCTCATCTGCTCCGGTAAAATGGTCCTTTAGTTCTGACCTAAGTGTATGTTGTGGCCACCAACTCGCTGCTTTTGAAGATCTGCCTTTCTGTTGAATTCCAGTTAACCAATTATTCCCTAAAACCCCCAAAATACTTCTCGGGTGGTGGAGACCCTCTGAGAAGAAATAACCCCACTAATGAACTAACTTTCTTGTTCTGTGAATGCAGACATTTGGGAGATTGGATACAGCTACGAGGTTGTACAGTGATTACTGAAGTAGAGCCATAGTCACAGTCTGATTGATTGGATATGCAGGTTGTTCTAGATAGTGTGGCTAATGACTCTGGCAGAACTGAGTTTCATAATCTTTGTACTCTATAAACCCAAAGAGAACTAATTCCATCTTTGTCTTATTCTGAGAGTGTGATTGCCCACCAATCCAACCCAACAGTGATGTAACATTGACTTAACTCTGCCTAATGCCAACCTTACACCAGCTGCTTACCATCAACTATGAGCTGCTCCAGATGCTCTACACTACTGACCACACTGATGTTTATATGGACTCTAACTGCTGCTGCCATTATAATTAGTATTATTACTACCATTCTTACATTCTGTCACCTCATCAGTGCACCTGAACACAACAGCATCACAGCACTGTATGATGACTGTCTATTCATGTCATGTCATGTCATACGCCATCATCGCTTCGCGATGGTAGGCTGCACAGACGAGTCACTTCTCTCCAATGCCACCTGTCTCTGGTTGCTTGTAGCAGGCTAGCACCTGATAATCCAGTCCATTGACTGTCTATTAATAACTTATAATTCGTTTACCAGAGGACGGTGGGTCTATGTGAGTTCGGTTCCTCCCAATTTTTCTTCCTCCATCTCTGAGGGAGTCTTGCCACCGTCTCCACTGGTTTGCTCACTGAACATTTAGTGTTTTGTCATTACTAACTGGGTTTAGGTGTGTTAGGAGCTGAAAGGTGAAACCTATTGTTGTTTCTGGAAAGACCTACATTATACTACACCTTCTTAATGGATTTATTTGTACAGTTTCAGTGGTTTACTATTTACTATACAGACCCATTCCAAAAAATAGAATATCATGGAAAAGTTTATTAATTACCATAATTTCATTCAAAAAGTTAAACTTTCATAGATTATAGATTCAGGGCCCACAATTTAAGATTTCAAGTATTTAGTGTTAGGAGACTTTTTAAAGAAACACTATTCTGCACTCATTACCTGTATTAATTGCACCTGTTTGAACTCGTTAACTGTATAAAAGATACCTGTTCACACAATCACACTCCAAGGACACCACAGACAAAACTGCAGACCTGGGATGGGCTACAGGACAACAGACAAACAGCTTGGTGAGGAGATAACGACTGTTGGCACAATTAGAAAATGGAAGAAAAACAAGATGACTACCAATCTTCATCGGTCTGGGGCTCCATGAAAGATCTCGTCTCGTGGGGTAAGGATAATTCTGAGAAAGGTCGGGAATCAGCCCAGAGCTACACGAGTGGACCTGGTCAATGACCCGAAGAGAGCTGGGATCACAGTCTCAAACAGGACCTTTAGTAACACACTACGCTGTCATGATTTAAGATCCTTCAGGGCAGACGAGGTCCCGCTGCTCATGCTAACACATGTCCAGGCCCGTTTGAAGTTCGCCAGTGATCATCTGTATAATCCTAGGGGTCGTGGTCAGATGAGACCAAAATAGAACTTTGTGGTGTCAAGTCTACTTGCCATTTTTGAAGGAAGAACAAGAATGAGTACTACCCCAAGAACACCGTTCCAAACGTGAAGCATGGAGGTGGAAACACTTGGGGTGTGCTTTTCTGCAACGGGGACAGGACGACTGCACTGTACTGAAAAGGGAATAGATGGGGTCATATCAACAGATTTTGGCCAACAACCTCCTTCACTCAGTAAGAGCAGTGAAGATGTGTCATGGCTAGGACAGGTGTCTTTTATACAAGTTCAAACGGATGCAATTAATACAGGTAATGAGTGCAGAATAAGAGGCTTCTTAAAGAGACACTAACAGGTCTGTGAGAAACAGAACTCTTGCTGGTTGGTAGGTGATCAAACACTTATTTATGAAATAAAATGCTAAATTTTCTCTCACAGTTTAAGTGTACATATGCTAAAAATTACAGGCTTCTCCATTCTTTGTAAATGGGGAGTGTGTGTGTGTTTGTATATTTAATTGTATTTTTAAAACTATTTTCTCCCCAGCGTGTTTGGTAGCCAACTGACCTGCCCATTCATCACTAGGAACGTCTCTGACTCTAGGAGGGTGCAGACTAACACAGGCCTCCTCTGATGCATGTCAAGTCAGGCTCTGTCACTTTTCCAACTGCTGGGGAGTCAACGCACTCCGAGAAAAGCACAGGATCGCCTGAGCCAGCCCACATTATTTAGGAGTGCTGGGGTGAAAGTGCCATCTAACCTGCCCGAGAGGGCACACCCAATTTTTGGTCAGGGTTTGGTTAAACTTGCGATCCTCAGATCATGTTGATGGTGCCTTAGTCTGCTGAGCCACTCGGGGCATTGTGGCAGCGGAGGGATTTAAACCCACACCCCCGGAAAGTTGTGGAGCGTTAATCCACCTCCTTCCACTGCTCAGCCACCACTACCGGACCTGGAACACGGAAGTCTTTCAACTGTGCAGACCAAAACTCTGGACCTGGAGATGGGTGTGTGATTTGTATATAACTACCATTTTCCCCAAAAACACACTAAATACAGATGTGTTGGGTTGATCTGCTAAAGAGAGACAGTTGATGGTTCTGACAGTTTAACACTGAATCAGAGATCAGATTACATCATCAAACCCAAAACAACACAAATCCAGCAGTTATTTATATCTAATAAAGTTCTACCACTAAATAAAAAGTGACTTTAAATGAGGAAGTCATGAACAATAGTGAGCAGACGGTGCTGCATGTTTGTGCTGAAATGCATTTTGAGCTCTAGGGGATGTTTTGATTTTAAGGCGTGTTAAGTTACTTTCACTTTTGTTTCTCTCTCTGATATGAAGTCAGTGTGTTTCTAACAGCAGACTTCTGAGGTAGGTTTTCTGTCCTGTGTCCACATGTATAAGAATAGAAATCATTCTATTTAAAAAGCAGTATTTGTAAAAGAGTTTGTAGCTGGATGAACACTGTAATGGAGGTGTTGTGTTTAGGCTGTATGAAGGTGGGTCTCTTCCTGATTAATGTTTAATATTCTTACAGGATGACCCAGACAACACTTCTACTATCTGAACTGCAGTGGCTGGAGTGTCACTTCACCTGGGAGCTGAAAAAGGAGGACATAGACCTCACTGATCTGCTAAATAGGCTGGAACAGCATGTTGAGCTCAGTCTCGGAGATAAATCAGGAGTTGCACAGACATACACCTCTTTAGCATATGTCCGGTACCTTCTAGGATCTCCTGCTGAAGCACTCAGCAACTTAAAGAAATCTGTGGAGCTGACAAGAGAGTACCGTGAGCATAACTGTGACAAGTGGCTCATAGTCACTTATGGAGATCTGGCCTGGCTTCAGTACCACATGGAACATTACAGTGAATGTGAAAACTACCTGAAGAAGCTCAGAGAGACTGCAGAGAAATTTCCTACTGAACCTTCTGTCCTCCACCATGAAGTGCTGGGAGAAAAGGCCTGGACCCTCTTCAAGTTCTCTCGCAAGTATTATGAACGAGCTAAAGAGTGCTTCAAGAAGGCCCTGGAGCTGGAACCCAGAGATCCTCAGTGGAACGCTGGTTATGCTTTTGTGCTTCACCGAACAGAAGCAGAGTCGTCCAGTTCAGATGATTCGCCAGCAATCCAACAGCTGCATCAAGCCATAGAAGCAGATTCAGGAAATGATGAACTCAGAGCTGTCCTAGCACTCAGGCTTGCTCAAGCTGAGAAGTATGATGAAGCTGACATTTTGGTAGAAAAGGCTCTGGAGGGTTCTCCTAATGCTCCTAATGTGATTCGATATGTGGTTAAATTCTTGAGGGCTTATGGGTCTGTCGATAGATCGATTGCGCTGCTGAAAAGAGCATTAGAGAGCTCACCCAACTCGGGCTTCATCCACCATCAGCTAGCACTCTGCTACAAATGGAGGAAAACCTCTTTGCAAAAGAAAGGAAGTCAGATTTCACAGACTGATGCCAGTGAAATTCGGAGGCTTCGGCGGCAGTCTATCTACCATTTGGAGAAAGCCACCACACTGAAGACCTGTTTCATCACTGCTATGATACAGTTAGCTGTACTGTATGGGGAAGATAATAAACTCGACCGCGCAGAAGAGCTCTTTCAGTCGACTCTACAGTTAGCCAAAGAGAAAAACGAGTGCCTACAACAACTGTATATCCATTATGGGGACTTTCAGCAATACAGAAAGAGGAGCCTTCACCTGGCCATCAAGTATTATAAGGAATGTCTGAAGATGGGCTATGATTCATTTGACGGAAAGAGAAGTGATGAAAAACTGACAAAGATAGCTCAGAGATCTTTATCAAAAAACCCTCAGGATGTCAGAGCCTGGGGAATTCTGGGATTCATCCATAAAGAAAAGGGAGAGAACAGCAGAGCCATAGAATGCTATGAGAAAGCTGTGCAATGTAAAGGTAATGATGAATATCTCAGTGCTCTGTGTGAGCTGAGGCTGTCCTTGTGAGTGTAATGTCCTATCCAGGTAAAGTCTCTGTTTTTTATGTCTATAATGGAAATATAGCCAATTTCTTTACTCTGCAGACCTCCTAGTGAATGTACACGCCTTCAGAGTTTAAAGTACAGTGTTGCTGATGGTAAAGTAGTAATTCATCTTAAAGATGTTTTAAGTCAAAACGTTAGATCAAAACGATCAAAGTCTTTAGGCAACACGTGTTGGACAACTATTGTATAATCTTTGATTTCTATGGTTTTATGTATCAGGACATAATTAAACAGCTGGTCTTTAAAGGGTCTTAAAATTAGGCAAATACGCCCTCAAATGAACAATACATAATGAATTACACTTTGAGTGTTTATTTAACAAAAGCTGGGGCAGAATGCAGAAGTGTGCGTCTTCCATAGGACTTAAGAGAGTAAGTATCAGTCAGGGGCGGCTAATCTAAGGCACACGTGTGGGCACCTTACCAATCTTCACATGAGAACCTTCCAGCAAATGTGAGTCTGCAGCACACAGAGAAAAAGTTTCAGAACCAAAAACAGCATATCGGCACAAAGACCTCATACCGACTCTCAAGCACAGGGGTAAAGGGGTGATTTGGGCTTGTTTTGCAGCCATAGGATCTGAGCATCTTGTCACAGAGTTCACCACAAAAGTGTTCACAGGGCTCTAGACTAACTTTTTGCACCGGTGCGCCTACATTTTTTTTCTTAGGTGCACCAGCACAAAAGTTAGGTGCACCCAAACTTTTGACCGCATCGCATTTAACACCACAGTGTTACAGGTTCACTTTTTTTTTATTGATGTCCATATAGACAGTATTGACTTGTAAATGATTAACTAACAATCTGGACAACATAAATTTCTTTATTTGAAGCAAAATTCTACAAGAAAGGTAACTTACTGAAAAAGTGTTGATGCTTAAAGTGCTTCACTGAGCTGACATTTGAACTTAAAACATCTCAACATAAATTTAAACAAAATGCAGTGCATTATATTATCAGCTTTACTGTATGTTAGGCAGGGAAACTGGTCAAGCCACAGTCTCTGAAATGTAGACACTTTCCCCTTTTATTTTCAGTGGGTTCTGGCTCAGAGTCGATCATATGTGGCTCATTATCTGATGTCGTCTCCGGACCACAGCTCGACATAACCTGGGAGCAGGGTTGCCAGGTCCAACAAAAATATCCAGCCCAAAGTCAGTCTAAAACCTGCCCTTCGGAAGCTTAAACTAGCCCAAAATATGTCTGTCACATGTTTGAAGCAAATGGCAAAACAACTATGAGTGTACGACTCAGTATTTTGTTTATAAGGGATTTATTATCAGTCCATCAAACCTTTTTTCTTTTTCCCAGTTCTTGTAATACCGTCTCTCGTATTTCCCCATTTACCTGGCATATTAGCTAGTGACTGTTTTCTCTTCACCTTAATGTCTGTCTGTCCCTCTCTGTCTCTCTCTGTCTCTCTCTCTCTCTTTATAGTGTTTGGGTTTCAAACAAGCCCAATTTGGCTTGAAAACTGCAAACCTGGCAACTCTGCCTGGGACGTCGATGGCGCAGTGTCCGAACACTGGTTATGATTTTCGGACGGATCAGGCCTTAACTTAACATTCTTAACGAAAAAGTTGTCAATCGTTCTTTTCATCATCTCCGGCTACATTCACTCTGTTTATTTGACGGGCCTAGGCTACTCACCTCGCTCAGACTGCAGCACACGCATTTTCAAACGTTCACACGTACAGGAATAGCTGAACCACAGCCAATCTGTCCCGCCCTTCACCTTCTCTGATTGGTTTAGACCACGATTTGGGTCTAATATGTGTCTGTTGTTGAACCAAACTGAGACTTCAGAGTCGCAGAGTTTTTTTCCCTTCGAACGGCTGGTCGCACCAGTGCGACCTCAGATTTTTTTTAGTTGCACCATTGAGAAATTAGGTTGCATGTGCGACCAAATTGGTCACACTCTAGAGCCCTGGTTCATGAATCAAATGTGAGGACATCTGTCTGACAGCTAAAGCTTGAGCAAAATTGGTTCATGCAACAGGACAATAATCCCAAGCACACCAGCTAATCTATAACAGAGTGGCTGAAAAAAGGATAAAGGTGATGTAGTGGCGCAAAGTCAAAGTCCAGACTTGAACCCAATTGAAATGCTGTGGCAGAACATTAAGAGCTGTTCATAAACAAAAGCCCACAAACCCAAGTTCTCCAGAACAACATGACACACAGACAGTCACACAGAAAACTATGACTTGGATTTATTGCTGCTATTTAATGGGGTGCACTTATTTTTTCACACATGGCTTCTCTCCTAATTTTTGTTAATGTGGTTTAATTTTTTGCGGTTTATTTTTGTGAGGTTGTATTTACGTCATTTTAATACAAAATGATGTCTTATGATGATGTGAAACTGTACAGAATTCAGAGAGGATGTACTTTGTTTTTCACGTGACTGTATAATCAGTGATGTGCTGTAGCTTTTGGAGGCATTAAAGTCTGGTTGTCAGATATTCATACTCTGAAGTCTTTTAGAATAACACTGAAAATAAGCAATAGCCAAAAATACTCCTTACTGTAAATAAACTTTTATTTGTGTTATGAGCTGTATGACACAAGTGCAAAATATCAACCCTGTCAAACTCCCGAGACACGAGTTACAGACGTGTACATTTACAACTGCTTTCAAAACAAAGGAGAGTTGATGATGAAAACGAGAGAGAATGAAACGTTAGTCTGGAGAACAGAGTCGTGAATTTAACTGCTTCTTGTGAGACAAATCACTTGTGTTGAAATACGGCTTCCCCATCAATCCTCACTGTAAATATGTTAAAGTTGCTGTTAAACAGGAGAAACGATCAAAAATAAAAAAATAATGGGTGACAGACCTGCATTCCATTACAGTGTCTTCACTAGACTTTTAAACATCTTCATCCAACAACATCACTGTCACTGGTCCTAAAGATACTGTGCGCTTTATTTGAACAGTCCATCAATCATAACGTGATACAAGTACCTGCAGAGAACTTCTCCCTAAACATCTGCTAACAACTTCAACTCGGCATCTACATTTACTGTCAAATACATTTACTGCGGCTTCTTTCAGGAAATAAACATGACAAGTTTATACAAAAGGACAGAATATTAATGCAATATGATCTCTGTATTTAGACTTCATCTTCATCTTCTGTAAATATCAAACAATCCTTGAAGATTGTACTGAATGTCATAGGCCCACACTGCCCTCTGCTGGCACGGAGGAGTTTTTCACTGTGGAATTTGCCCTGAGCTATTTTAGGAGCAATTTCATGTGACCAAATCCTAATCTCACCCATAATACTAAAAAATACACATCTGATCAGTAAGACACCTTTTCCCAAGATGCCCAGCTTTGTTCCACTGACACTGTTATTCTGCACAGTTCATTAAACAAAAATAAATGTGTACCAAAGCCTGTTCCTCTCAGTGAGAAATACAAATGACACATTCTTCAGCTGTATGACACACATCGACCAAGACTTCATAAAAAGATTCGATGCAATATGCACCACCTCTAACTCACCTTCTCTGCTTCTAGCTTTACATTCCAAAGCTAAGACAGAAAGTCAGCCAGATAGAAAAGGCACATCGGCAAACAGGGGTTTACACACTTCCAGTGTGCTGGTGATGCTGCAGTACTACAGTAGTTTACACACCTGATGTTGTTTTTTTTTTTGTTTTTTTTAAACACAAACAAATGTCGGGTCCGACGCTATGAGGTGGCTCTGTTGATAATCAAGAGGTCCTTATTTTTGGTAGTGTAAAAGTCTGCCTGTTGAGCTTCGCATGGCTGCAGGGTGGCTTTTCTGCACCTCTGAGTTCTCTGGCAGTGACGGATGATGGTGACAGTGAACAGTATGAGAGCACTCGAGATGAGGGCAAAGCCACTTAAGAAGAATGTTGCTGTGTAGGTCCCCGTGGTGTCCACCAACCAGCCTAAACAAGGAGAAAGGAGTCAAAAATAAGCCCTGTTAGTACAATCAGTATTAGGTCTGTGTATTTGCCAGAACCTGGTGATGAAATATGTATCACGATACGGGGCTGTTGATTCAGAATATTGTGATGTCCTGTGACAGCTCGTTTAAGTTGTGGTGAAAGAGTCTAATGGCTGAGGATCAATTACAGCACTGCTAGCAGTGACTGACTGCCGACAGTCTTTTTATGTAAATAATTAAGCATCTAAACTTTTTTTTGGTAAATCAGTAAAATGTCACAAAATGTAACTCAACAGTATCAATATTTTCAAACACTAAAAATAAACACTTTATGGCTCATCACTGATTTAAAGGAGTAATCCATTTTCTCCAGTGATTCTTTTTCCTGTTGTAAAAGTCATTATACTGACACCTGCTGGCCTGGATGTGTCAGGGATTCTGTAATAAAGCCGTTTTAAACATGTCTGCACGTGGGAGACTCTGGTTCAGCGATTATAAAGCAGTTGAGTTATTTATCCATTAGAAGTTACATTTTATACAAAATAAATAAACATTTACACAATGTTTAAGCTTTTTTGTTGCGAGAGTTGACGCTGTTCCTTTAACACAGTCTGAAATGTGAATTTGATCAATTCAACTGATAAACTAATAAAACATGAATTTGTAATGTATTCAGGACAAAAGAACATGTAGATGAAAACACGTGTGTGTGTGTGTGTGTGTGTGTGTGTGTGTGTGTGTGTGTGTGTGTGTGTGTGTGTTCTGATTCTCAGTGTGTATCTAAGAGAAGAATAAGAGTGGAAAGAAGGACCTTATTTAACAGTTTAATTTCTGTATCTGCAGACAAACCGAGACATCTTTACATTCACATTTATTCTGATTTTATTCTTTAAATTTTAGTAAACACGGATGTTCTTATGTTGAATAATTACTACAATCGTTTGAAGGTCTAAATGTCTCTGATATACTGTGTGTATAATAAATAAAACACTGTGTCTTCTAGCACTGGACTTGGAGACACACTTTGCAACTCACCTCCAATAGGGGGGCTGACCAGGTATGGAATACCATGTAGGAAGTAAACCACCCCAAGCGCAGAGGACAGGTATGTTGTCCCCACTACATCTGATGTCACCACAGGTATAAGGGCTACATAAGCACCATCAAAATAGCCATAGAGCACAGAGAAGGGCACCAGCAGGGCAAAGGTATGAAGAAGAGGGATGAGGAAGCAGCAGAGACCTTCCATCCCCACAGCGAACATGTAGCAGATACTTCTGTACTTCTTCAAGCACCTGCAGAATGAGCAGAAAAGGTGACATCAGCATGGTTTAGGATTTGTCTTGACCAGTAACTGTAAATGAAAAACGAAATGCTAAATTAAATCTAGTAAATACATCAGTACTGTGAAAAATGTTATTGTAATTAAAAATTCCTAAATGAGCTGCAATGTGCTGTCAACAGAGTTATTATTTACTGTCTGTTACAGAAATGAGAATCCTGCAGCCAGCATGGTTAAAGGTTTATCTGTGTGTGTGTGTGTGTACACAGCTTGTTTTATGTGATTTAGAAAAGCCTTGGTGAAAGTGAAATCATACAAACCTCCTGTCAGTCAGCCAGCCAAACGTGATGTTGCCGACAATGTCAATGACCCCTAATATGGACATGAGAAAGGCCGCGTTGTGGTGACTGACCCCGACGTCCAGGGCGTAGGGCACCAGGTACACAAATGGCAGACTGCAGCCACTGGCCAGAAAGAGGAAGGAGCCTGCCAGCACCAGGAAGTCGGGCATGAGCAGAAAGTGGTACTCCTGCATGGACTGCAGGCAGCACTGCTTTCTGTTTTTCTGCTGCTCGCTGGAAACCAGCTGCTTGTCCTCCGCCGGGCTGATGGCTGTGAGAGGCTTTGTGCTGTATCCACACTCTGTGTCCACAGGCAGGGGGCAGGCTTCCTCCTCTTTCAGAGTGATGGGCCTTAACAGAGCTCCACACACACAAAGATTGGACACCAGGCCCCCCAAAATAAGGAGGGCCCCTCGCCACGAGTACTGCTCAATGAGCATCTGCACCACAGGGGCCAGAATGAACGTCCCAATGCCACTGCCAGACATAGCGATGCCATAAGCCAAAGACTTCCTCTCACAGAAATAAACTCCAACCATAGCGATGGCCGGTGTGTAACAGAGAGCAAAACCCAGTCCTGCAAAGAAAAGAAACATCTGGGAACAACATGTGTGTGTAAAAACATCCCTCAGAGAATAATGTGCACACACTGTCTCTGTGTGACGATGTCGGCACTTCTCAGCACTGACTTAAGCTTCACACCACAGACGACACTTTAATGCACAAGAGAAAATATCCACCAAGTTTTACTCAACTGTTCAGAAACAGCCTCAGTACACACACGTTAACAGTCCAGACACACTCTGCTTCATGCACAAGTTTGGACACGCTGGATTAACTGATGTCTTGATGATTTTTTAAGTAAAATTAATTTCAAAATCCTCTACAGAGAACAAACATGAACGTCACTTTTTCACATTAATGTAGTTCAAATGAAATACTGTAATAATCTGAGATCAACAAAGTCAAACTGATCAACATCAAAGCAGAAAAAGACCTGAAATGTTACTTTATGTGAATAAATGTGAAATATGACACTTTAACCTTTAATTAAATTCTGAACAAAAAGGACTTTTTTCACTTGTTTTATTTGTATTTGCTTAATTTAACATTAACATTTCTACACATTTTATATTTTAAATCCAGCAAATAAACAGTAAGTATGAATTAAAATGTGAGACGTTTGTCCTGAGTACAGGATGTTGTACACAGTCACTGATCAATTTAATCATTTGAGAAATTCTCACATTTACTTTTTTGTAAATAAAGCTTCCTAAGAAAGTCTAACTTTCTCTACAACAAAGACAACCAGCAAACAACCTAACAGAAGTGCTTTTTCTCTCCTTCCTAAAAGATCTGCACTGGTTCTGTGTGTCAGGTGATATCAGAGCTGTTTTACTTGTTTCTAAAGCTCTGAATGACGTCACACTGAATGTCTGTGCAGGCTCTGACACAGGATCTCAGACTGTAATTACAGACAAAACTGAGACCTCTCTTTTGTTTTCACACAAACTGTGTACATCAGCTCCACCCTTTTACTAACGACAGTCAGGCTCAGTGCACACCTTTAAGAGGCACTTTAAAATCTTTTAATTACATTTCCACATTTTAACTGGAATTCAAATGTATATATTTTATTAAGACTCTAAATATTGAAAATGTACCACTAATATCACTTAACACAATTATTTTATTAAACTCTAAAAAGTAAAAAATACCATCGTTTCTGTATCACTTGTTAAAATGAACATATTTCATTAATGTTAGGGCTGTTTAAGTTAATGTAATAATAATACATTAATGGGATCTCAATTTAATGCGATTAAAAAAATAGTGCTGTTAATGCCAATTCTTTTTGTCCCTTCAAGTCATCCGTAGCTCATGTTGAGACTTCATTAAGAGTGGAGGAATAAAGGATGAAACCTTCAAAATCCTTCACTTCTGGATTTTTTTTTTTTTTTTTTGGGGGGGGGGGGTTATTTTTATAATTATTGAATATTTCAGGTACTTTTAGCACCATTTCATGTACAGTGGAACCTTGACTTACAAGTGACCCAACTTACAAATTTTCTGAGATATGAGCCGTCACAAAAAAAGTGTGGAGAAAAATTTGTCACTGAAGATCATCTGATCTTTAATGTAAATACACTTAATAAACCAGTTTATTTCTTTATATTCTCTTTCATTATGTATTATTGATATATTATTTGTTATATAGTAGATTTTTTAAAAGTTAAAAACATGTAACATTGATGAGGTTTTAATGGGAAAATGTAATTTGATATACAAGCAAATTAAGTTACGAGCTCCGTCACAGAATGAATTAAACTTGTAAGTCAAGGTTCCTCTGTATTAACATTTAAAAATGTTGTCTTATAATACAAGTGTGTACAAAGTCTTAAGTAAAAATGCATAAAAAAACATAGTTCCCCTTTAAAGGTGCCCAGGTCTCCTTGTTTATGTCACCTGCCTCTCTTAAATTCTCTATTTAAAAAAAAGATAATTAATCACGATTACCTGTAAGAAATTCCAAATGTAATCATGATAAAAAATGTGTCTTTTAACGGCCCTTTTTAATACACTTAATATATGTTTTTGTACTTCCTGTCACAATGATTCATAATAAAATAATAAAATAAAATAAAAATCAGCCACCAGAGCATTAGTGAGGTCAGGTACTGATGTTGGATGATTAGTTCTGGATCACAAACTCATCCCAAAGATATTAACTGCCCAACAGCCAAATCCCTCTGACAACTGGCATGGGCGTGGCCATCTCAGGTTTCAGTTTGGTTGCTAGAAACCCATTTCATTTCTAAAGCTTCTCTAAGGAGATGACAAGACTGTATGTGTACCCCTATATCAGTAATGGGTGCACCTGAATCCACTAATTATAATGGACATTTGGGTACTTATGGACACATGGAGGGTGTCTTACCTGTTAACACCCCTAGAGTGAGGTAGAGGTACTCCAGACTGGAGGCGAAAGAGCTGAGTACCAAACCAATAGAGGCCAGAAATCCGCCCAGTATGACCGCCACACGACAGGACAGCTGATTTCCAATGAGACTCCCCAGTGGAGCTTCCATCCAAACACACAGCGTACAGTTAGATATATAACAACACTAACAGCTAAACATTTTAGTGATGTTCACTGCAGCTGACTCGATGATCAGTTACTTTATGTTATTGCAGGAACTGCACGTCTTTGGAAGTCTTTGAACTTGCAAGAACTCAGGCCGACCTCAGCTGAAGCTTCCCTATCAGTCCCGTGATAAGCAGTTAACATGTCAGCAAACTGCAGTATTGACAGGATTTATGTAACACCAATAGCCTCGATTAAGCCCTGCATTCAAAATGATTTCCGTTCTGTTTGAATAAGTCAGCAGACACAATCCAGCGTGACTGCGGTCGTGTAAGAATGGTCTCCCTGAAAAGCCGGCTGTCGTGACAGCACATAGTAGTGAGTAGGACAAAAACAAATAGGCCTGCTGTTTCAGATCAAGCTGTGGTGACACTGGCATGTCCTCTCAAGATGTTCGCTGTGTGTTACTGACTTTTAAGAGAGGGGGGGGGTCGAGTCTCCTGCAGACTGCAGCTCTTTACAGAGTCTTATTTAGCTGAGAATCCAGAAAAAGAACCTCTGCAGTGCAGAACGAGCATCAGTGATCAGAGGCTTTTGAAAGCTGTGCTTTCAGGCGACACTAAATAAAACAGGTTTGTTTGACTTAAAAGCTGAAAACATGTGGTTAACATTAACTGTAGTCAGGGTTAGTATTATATACTGTTCTACATAAATATATTTAATATTAACTCTTCAAATGATCACGAGCTCAACACTCATTACAATGTCTTGTACTTGAATGGTCTTATTTTTGTATCTTTCTATCTAGATGATCTTATTGTAAGGTCATCACTGTACTAGCTAAAGGTATGTTTTCTGTGCTTCCTTTTACGTCACAACATCGGCTAAATAATGTCATAATACATGTGAGAGCTGTGGCGCCAGTTTGTATATGTCAACATTAGTCTAACTGGCTGAATGAAAATGAGATAAAAAGCCTGTACAAGGTCTTTCTGAGCTTAATGGAGGACAAATAATTCAGTACATTTAAGTGTTAAGGCACAAAAAGAAACACGTCTGAGAATCAGCGCTGAAATGAACATTTCTGAGCCCTCTTTCCTAAAGTTAGTGTTCTGCATGAGATCCGGGTGATCACATACCACACAGCATGGTGGTGCAGTCCACTAATGAGTGGATCCACGCTGTTCCAGAGTAGTCACGGGCAAAATGCATTTGAAATTCAACAAAGAAGATGGAGATGCATCTGGAAAAGAGGAAACACAT
>BRDA01012144.1:3900-17328 GCA_036984385.1 Crenuchus spilurus
GGAAAAGTAATTAATTATTTTATCCCGTTACTGACAAAATGACGTCGTTACGTAACGCCGTTATTTTTAACCCCGTTATTCCCAACACTGGTTATTTATCTAAACACAAGGAACTCCATAATACAACAACATTAATACTGAGATTACATTGTTACATATGACATTTGCCATTTGCTTTGCAATATGTTAAATGTACTGTTGAATCAATGTGACTTAATAATGCTGTCACTGTTTAGTTGTTTTTTTTATCCATTTCAGCATGGGCAACTTAATTGATCAGCTGTCCTACTTGCTGTCTGTCCATATACAGTAGCTCTAAACTGTCCACAAACACAGTTCAAGCTCAAAAAACTTTACTGGCTGCTACCCTCTAAAGCTTTAATGACACCAACTGTTAAAATGTTTGTATTCATAAGAGCCTTTACGTTTGAATAAATTCTGAATCTTTTATTGACATTTATTTACCTCAACATAGCTGATGAAAAATCACATTCTGTTTATTGCAAAATAAGCCTATGACTGTGAGAGATAGCATCTGTGGAAAATAACTGTCCCAGCCCTGTAATAACAGCCCTATTTATTAGTTTGACCAAAAACACTCTAAAGGGGATTGGTAGGGATGCTCACAGCATATTGTTAAAAAGTAATCCAAAAGCCAAAGTTTTACAAACTAATAGGAATGTAGCTAATGAAAGCAGTAGAGTCAGATCACAGAAGTGGTTAGTTAGATTATATAGGACAAGAACAGAGAACTCCCAATTCCCAAACCAAATTGTGAGCTTACTTGATAAACTGCATTTTAAAAGGGATATTCATTCTTGTATTGCTTATCTATAAAGTGCACCTAAGGACCATCATTGCAAGCGTAAATTGTGCATTTAAACAGAGCTGAATTTCCTGCATTAACTCACCAGTAGGTTGACAGACTCAATGACATCCATGAACACTTCATTCTTCCTGTACTTGATTCCCTCTGACCTCCAGGACACTGCATTGGTAACTGTTGCTGGGGGGCGTGGTGCCCCAACCTCCAATTTATGTCCCTGTTGGGTGATATACCTAAGATAGAATTGAACAATCAAAAAACAAAATATACTAACATCAAGTATATAAACTAATGGGTTGATTAAATTGATCCAAACATGTGTTGACGTTCTGACAAATACACATACACTACCGGTCCAGAGTTTAGAAAACCCCAAATTTCCCAGTTTTGTATTGAAAATGATTAAGTTTTTCTCATTGTGCTCTGTAATGAAATCACAGGAGTTAAATAAGACATCATATAATCAATTTATAGATCAAAATGTGTCTAAACTTTGGACACAAAGTGGCACCTTTGGCAGATATAACAGCTGAACACACTTGTGGCATTTTTTAGACATCAAATATTCTTCAGACAGTTCTTCACAAATCTGTTACAGAAGTTCACATAAATGTTGTAGGTTTGCTTTTCACTTCATCCCAAATCAGCTGGATGGGGTTTAAGTCTGGAGACTGTGATGCCGCTCCATGTTTTCAAGCTGACCATCTTGTATTTTTGACCAGTATATCTCACACACATCTGGTCAAAAATGTATATATAAATTATTACTAACTACAGCGAGTATTACAATATTCAAAAACTACTTTATATATTTTGTATATTTTTGACACAACCAGTCAAAAATGTATGTATGTATATACAGTATATACACAATAACTATTTTATATATTTTGTATATTCATTACTAGTGAACATTATATATATATAAAATATTCACTGCATTTTGTCTCTTTACAGTGTTACATTTTCCACATCTGGTAGATGTTCTGCATTTTGTTGCCTTGTCAGATGGTATATAATTAGGTTATTAAAAACTGACACTGCCTAGTGTCACTCTCGTATCTAAACCATAATTTTACACATATATGATAGGAAGTTGTCAAAAAAAGAAGTATCACACCCCATACTGAAGATTTCAACCACAAGCAATTAAAAAAGTGAAACAGACTGGGCCACTGAATGTGGAAATAAACAACTCACACAAGCTGTACCATTAGTCCTAATGCAGAAGTAATAATTTCTGTGAAAACTATGAAAGTGAAGTAGTGAGACAGGTGAATACTGTTGATTCAGTAAACAAAGCTGTTGAGTGTGTTGAAAGAACAGCTAGAGGCTCTAGGGAGTAGCTTTTATATCCATAGAGACACAGAGGCAGATAAACACCTGAAGAGAACTGAATTTCCACCACCTATATGACGTGCAAATTACAGAAGTCTTCTGTCATATTATCTCACTATGTTGCTCCTCTTACAGTAAACCTTAAATAGTATATTTTGTATAAACCTTCATTTGTTTAAAAATGTACTTGGAATATGCATGTTGACTGGGATTAGGTATATCACTAAGAGTTTGCAGACAGCTATCTAGCTCCTCTATGTAAACTGATGTCAACAAAGGTTTTTGATTGAAAATGTATTGATTTGAAAAATTGACTTAATCAATATTAAGTGTAATATAAATCAATAAAGGTAATAAAAGTCATTTGAAATAGTTTTAAAAATACTGTCAGCTTCTGGGCAAACTGAAGGAAAATACTGACCTTTGTAATTATTATTAATTTATTTTATTTATATATGAACATTTATATTTTAATTAAAAAATATTTAAAAATATATTTTAAATTGCATATTTTTAAGATATATTATAAAATGACATTTATTTCTAACTGATAAAGAACAAAATTAAATGTGGCATTTTTCTAGACATTTTAAAGAACAATTTGCTGAATGTAACAATATAAAAATGAAAACATTAAATATTGCATGTGTTTTTTCAGTATGTTAAATTAAGTAAAAAAAAAAACAATGTGCAATAACATAGATAAAGTTCTCTGTAGAGGGTGTGCTAATTAATTTATATTCATAGAATCCACATTTCTGTGAGATTTTATCCTTCTTCCTATTTTTATACTTAAAAAAAAAGATTACGTCTGTAAAAAAATGCATGCACATTTCCATGAAACACCAATACATATACTCACTTGTCTGTGTATGCATTTATACTAGACCAGCTGAAGCAAACCTCTGTTTGTAAAACTATGCCCAGTTCACAGGGAATCAAAAGAGAGTGTATACAACATGAATGCTGAGCTGTGAATAATAAATGGTGGATAGTGTCCATTTAAATAATGAATAATGAACAGTGATTTAACCAGTACTCACTCCAGTAAGATCTTGCTGTCTGTTGTCTGAGGCAAACCAAAGTCCATGACCTCATCCATTAGCTCATACACAGTCACAAAGTTGTCTCGTATGCTCTCCTCCTCCAAAGACTTGAAATACTCTGTAAAAACCTGAAACATATGACCAAATTATGACAATCACAGTTGCACATATAAAGTATACTTTATAGACTCTCATGATGTTTATTGGTCAATAAAACCAACATTAGGTTGAATTAAGTAATGGCTCAGTGAAAATCTAATATATCCCTTAAAGCAAATACAATCAATTGGACAAGACAGTTTGCTTTTTCAAATTTGCACTGGAGCTTACGTAGCTAAATACTGAAAGCAGTCTGTGTTTCCTTGTTGTATTAAATATATTGCTCTTGTATCTTCAGTGTCTTCAGTAACTTCCTACCAAATATGTCATGAAAAAGTTCTGGCAAAAATGTGGGTTGATGGGCTTGAAATTTGGGTTGAAGTTGCTGTTACTATGATCTGAAAATTGTGAGTTTGAATCCCAGTCATGCTACTTGCAAGTGGCAGCTGCGGCCCAAGAGAGCAAAAAAATAATCCGAGTTGGTAAGATGTGACTCTCTCCCCAGCAATACTAAGTAATATTGGCTGGCTCAGGCATCTACCAGGTGATCCATCAGAACTGGGGATCCTATGATTTCTTCAGAACTCATTGGCTGCCTGGTGACAATGTATTGGCAGCAGTTCAAAAAGAGGCGGAGGCTTGACTTCACATGCATCGAAGGAGACCTGTGTTAGTCTGCACCTTCCTAGAGTCAGGGATATTACAAGTGATAGGGAGAATCAACGAATGGGCATGTTGATTGGAGAAAATTGGGTTAAAAAAACTGTCAAAATAAATAAATTACATGTAAAAAATGGGTTGGCAAAATACTAAGATTATATTGTTACATACTGTAGTTCCAGTATGCCTTGCAATATGTAACATCAAATGTATTGGTATGTATTGGGACAATGTTAAATGATCATGCCTTCAGTTTGACAAAAAACTCTTAAAAAGTGATTAGTCAGGATACTGACAACACAGTCAAAAATTTGTGATAAGTAATCAGCAACCAGTAAAAAGTAAATCGACTAAGACAGTTTGGTGTCCACAGTTTGCTTCTTTAGATTTGCACTCAAGCTAATGTAGCTAAATATGAATGAAGGTCTGTGTCTCTTCAATGGTCTCAATATCTTCAATGTAAAGAAGCAGACTTTTATCACCAAACATCAAACAATCGCTTAAAACAAAAGAAAAAGGCAATGCTGTTTTGACACTGTAAGTGGAACTGAACTTAAAAGTACATTATTGTCTAACAGAAGAGGTCTTAGCATTGTCCTTATCCAAAATCCATTTCCCTAGAAACTCTACAAATAAATATACTTATGTCACATGGGCCATTAATATTTGTGAATAGGATATGTGAAAAGTACACTTACCTCAACTATTTTGTATAGGAAGGAATACACAAGTGCAGCATTAGTATTCCTCTTGGTTATTGCAACCACTGTGTAGCAACTGTTAAGGATTTGTCATGAAAATTTGCAGAGCTTTTAGGAAAATGCACTGCACTATGAAACAAGAGATTGCAGAGATTAGTAGAAAAATGCCAAAGAAGGATACAGTAGAGGTTGCTATGTTTAATGTATAAAAAGTGGGTGGAACCATGGGTCACTACAGGTGATAGTTCGGCCTCTTCCTCCCTCTTCATCATGATGGGCATGAAGTGGTCAATCTCACTCATATCAACATTGCCCATGTAGTTTCGACATATAAGAACCTAAAGAAGATAGTTGGGTCAATTTTTGTCAGCATGAGTAAGTACAAGTACATTAATGTGAATTGTTCAACACTGATACAGTTTATATACATTATTTATTGTAAAATAATCTAAAGAGCACAGAGATATAGACTGTGTGCTGCCTTCAGTCATTCAATTGCAGGTCATAGATCATCAAAGATAGTACTAAAGTGTCAAATGGCAATGCTATGCAACACACGTACAGTTGATAGTTTCTAAAGATGATATCTGGGTCAGTTTATTTCATAACAGGAAAAAAAAAGTTGAGTCAGCATGAGTGAGTGAGTCAAATATTTGCTGACCTCTGAGAGAAATAATATAAAAAAATCATCTTGGAGGAATCTGGACATATGAATAAACTTCATTACTTTTTAAAAGAAAATATTCGCACAGGTCAGATAGGGATGAGCAAGTGTCAGGAAATAAGAAATAAGAAGGAACCAAACGCTGGAAATATGTGCTGAAAATATGTTGTGCACTGCACTTAGGCCCAGTGCCTACAGGAACACTGAGTAATGAGTGATGTGGCCAGTTTATGAACTGATAACTTGTAAACTGCTTTGATGTCATGTGACCCCAGGATGTTTTTTGAGGTTTAAGATTGGCATCACAAGGTTGTCTGAACTATGCTGAACTGTGCGCTCTGCATCTCCATCACATTTGTTTGAAGACACCAGAGCTAAAGTCTACTGGTTTGGTGGCTAATTAAGAGCTACCTTTGTGTTGGCACTTCTTTTTACGTGCATAATACTGATAATTATGTCATGAGTTAGAAATGGAGACAAACTACAACTATAATAACGTGTTATCAGATTTACTACCAAAGTTCTGGCAGATGACAAATATGAGTTTAGTAAAACTGAAAAAGCAGCGTTACTGTGATGTACAATGGATTAAACATATTACTTTTCAAAACAAGATGGCACAGCAGTAGTTTTCTTCATTAAAAGCAGACTTTTATGCTTTGGTTTGGTTACCTTACCCTAAAATAATACTGAGTAAGATGCACAGCAATGCACCAAAATAATAGCTAGATACCACAAATGTATCTGCTGGTAGTTTAGACTGTGTACACATGATTGATTGGCTGAGAAATAATCAACACTCATCATGATAAGTAATCATTTTTAAATGGTAAGGTCTATTATGAGTCCTTGTTCATTTTTTCATACACTGTCTTACACTAAACCAATTTAAACGGAAGAAACTGCTCTCTTCGCAATGATGAGTAAGGTTAAAAGTAACAGGAACCAACACATTTACTGTGAAACGAGCTGAACAACAGTAAATCTATTACTGGATAATGATCCTAAAAATGTATTAGACAATTCATGAATTATGTACTATTATCATTTTTTCATGGTCAGCAGACAAGGTCAAATAGTTTGGTCACAAATATATTCTTTGAATGTGACCTTTGAAATTAAAAAAAAAAATCTAATATTACTGTAGATACAAAACAATATGTCAGACCTGAAGATGGTGCATGGCTAAGAAATCAAAGAGTGTCGGCTAATATAACATGGATTGAGCAGGGATGCCTTAAGGTAAAAGATATTGGATTGCCCTAGGGCACAGACAAGAAAGCTTTCATCTACACTGCCAGGGGTCGCAGACATATCAGACAGTAATCCATTCAACTAAAGTCCTTAGCCTGCCTCATTTCTTGGCCTTGGCCTTGGTTTCGTTCTCTCTCTTTATCTCAATCTATCTCTCTCCCTCTCTCTCAGAGGCGGCCTACATTATCCAAAAGTAAAATATGTTGTTCTATGCTAATCAAATTTGGTAGCATGAACATAGGATAACAGAGAAATGACTGCATTTTAAGAAATTACTCCAATTTATCATTAAAAAACACAAACGTGAGATAAGAATACGATTAAAATGATAAGTGGCTCTGGAACAGAATGTCTGTCCAATGCCAAAATGTAAACATAAGATAAACAAGAGAATGTGGTTAATATGTGAACATGCTGTCAGGCTACCCTCAAACAGGTTTCAGTTATTTCACTTCCAGGTCATTAACAGCAACCTGTGGCAGTGTAGAACAAGTTCAACTAGTCCACCACACTACAGCTCTTACATTGTGGCGTAGTTCTACTTTTAATCTGAAGTAATCCTCTAATCTTACATTTAGAAGCCTGCTTGAATTTTGAAACTCTTGTACACTTACCTTGAAGCACTTCTACTTTTACCTTATACATCTCTTTTATCTTACATTTAAACACTATTTGACCTTGATGCATTGCTTATTTTTACACTAAAACTTAAAATTGTTAAAAATTGAGTATCGTTTTAAAATAAAAGTAGTACTATTTTAAACAATACTCATTTTTTACCTTTAAACACTAGAAGTGGATGTACATAACTTTATTGTATATTTGCCTTTAAAAAGTACTAGTTTTACCTTAAAACAACACTCCACTTTTACTTTTAACACTAGCCATTAATGTACTTAATGATACTGTTTATTGTACATTTAATTTAAAGCCATACTCCACTTTTAGTATATGTTTGCCTTTAAACAGTGTTACTTTTACCACAAAACAATACTCCACTTTTAACCACTTGCAGTCAATCTACTTAATGTAGCCTTTTATTGTTCATTGGCCTTTAAACAGCTCTACATTTATCTTAAAGCCATACTCCAATTTTATCTTTAAACACTAGCAGTTAATTTACATAACAGAACCTTTAAATAGTACTACTTTTACCTTACAACATTACTCCACTCCACTTTTAAATTATTCACTAGCAGTTAATATACTAAACATAGCTTTTTAGTCTATTCAAACAGTACTACTTTTACCACAAAACCACACTCTACTTTTAACCACTAGCAGTTATGTACTTAATGTTGGCTACTTTTTGTTTATTAACATTTAATCAGGGCTACTTTTACCTTAAAACAATACTCCACTTTTACTTTTAAGCACTAGCAGTTAAGGTACTTAATAAGACAGTTTATTTTAAAACTGCCACTTTTAACTTGAAGAACTTCTACTTTTATCTAATTAATTTTAGCTTTAAGTCTATTTCTTACGTAAAGTGTCACATACTCCACTTCTCTACTGTCTGTGTTTGCTGTGTATACTTTATCGCCTCTTGTCTGGTCGTTTTGAGAAGAGACTGTAACAGCAGCTTTAAGCTATGACAGGGTATGAAGGGCTGTGTTGGTCCACATCTCTCTCTGCCCGACAGGTGTAAACTCACTTCTGAATCTTAATACACCTTACCTTGCCTTTCAGGTCCAGGATGAAGATAGCGGAGGCTGCCATCCTGGTCACGAAAGTGTTATGAAGAAAACAGCCGACAGATAAGATGTTTTTATGGTCGTATCACACGCCTGCAGAAGAAAACAGAAGCGCTGTTTGCATCCCTCGCGCTGCGCTCGCTCGCTCTTCCGGGTGCTGCTGAGGCGTCGAGCCAGTTTGGCAGCTTTTTTTTCGCCAGCCAGGCTGTCCGTCCGCTTTTACTCCCATTCAACGAGTCTCCATGAGAAGTTTACGACCTCTGCACGACCCTGCCAACGCCTTAAGTTCTGTTTAAAGCCGTAAGTTCTGTTTAAAGCAGTGATTCACTCGTTTATACGCAGCTGGAGGCTTTTAGTGCTTTTCTGTCAGAAAACCCGACGCCCCCCTACGGAGCCTGATGGACGTGTCGTTTAGAAACAGCGCCAGCATCACGATTCGACTCTCCTGTTATGAACTCTGGCTATTTCTGACAGTTTTAACCCTTCTGTAATGTTCTGTGGTTAAGTAAACAGCCTCGTGGTCGCTGCTTCAGTCAACTTAATAGACACACAACGCAAGTGCCATGAAGGCACATAACCCCAAACTGCTTCCCAGGCGCAGTGGATAGGGCTGCCCACTGTATGTTCACTAGCATGGTCTCTGCCCCCTAGTGTGCTTACTGTTCACTAATGTGCTCACTGGCCCCAATGTGTGTTCACTAGTGTGTTCACTACTCCTAGTGTGTGTTCGCTAGTGTGTTCACTACTTCTAGTATGTTGTTCACTAGTGTGCTCACTGACCCCTAATGTGTGTTCACTACTCCTAGTGTGTGTTCGCTAGTGTGCTCACTGCCCCTAATATGTGTTCACTAGTGTATTCACTACTCCTAGTATGTGATGTACACTAGTGTGCTCACTGACCACTAATATGTGTTCGCTAGTGTGTTCACTACTCCTAGTGTGTGTTGTTCACTAGTGTGCTCACTTGCCCCGATGTGTGTTCACTAGTGTGTTCATTACTCCTAGTGTGTGTTGTTCACTAGTGTGCTCACTGACCCCTAATATGTGTTCACTAGTGTGTTCACTACTCCTAGTATGTGATGTTCACTAGTGTGCTCACTGCCGCTAATATGTGTTCACTAGTGTATTCACTACTCCTAGTATGTGATGTACACTAGTGTGTTCACTGACCCCTAATATGTGTTCGCTAGTGTGTTCACAACTCCTAGTGTGTGTTGTTCACTAGTGTGCTCACTTGCCCCGATGTGTGTTCATTACTCCTAGTGTGTTGTTCACTAGTGTGCTCACTGACCCCTAATATGTGTTCACTAGTGTGTTCACTACTCCTAGTGTGTGTTCGCTAGTGTTCACTACTCCTATTATGTGTTGTTCACTAGTGTGCTCACTACCCTTAGTGTGTGTTCACTAGTGTGCTCACTGACCCCTAATATGTGTTCGCTAGTGTGTTCACTACTCCTAGTGTGTGTTGTTCACTAGTGTGCTCACTGCCCCTAATGCGTGTTCACTAGTGTGCTCACTACTCTTAGTGTGTGTTCACTAGTGTGCTCACTGACACCTAATGTGTGTTTACTATTGTGCTCACTGTCCTCTATGTGCTCACTAGTGTGCTCACTGTCCTGTACTGTGTGTTCACTAGTGTGTGTGAGTTTGTGTGTTTCATTTCTGGATGGCCTAAAGTGGAGGTCAAAGTCCAGTGTGTGCTTGCACGTTCGTGTCACTTTCAATTCACTTTCACTTTCATAAAGCAGGTTATTGAAATTTAAACCCCAAATATGTTTAGCACGACAAAACAATTTGTCATTTATTATGACCTTTGAGAATATCTGTTTTCCCCGCTTTAACAGTGCAGATTGCAATAAATCTGTGGATACCACTCAATTCAATTACAACACAACTGCCATAGTTATTTTCTTTACAAAATAAAGATTTATTATTATTATTATTATTATTATTATTATTATTATTATTATTATTATTATTATTATTATTATTATTATTGATAAATATGCCCTGTCCTGGCCATGGTTAAATTAGTGTAATGCCCTGTTCAGTGATTGGGTAGGGTGACTAACCGTGACCCTGATCAGGATGGATGGATTATTGATCAGAATAATGCATACTGTAGGTGTAAAAGGGGGGCAGATGTTAGCTTGTGGATAAGGTGACCTGAAAGTCGCTAGTTCAATCCCTTAAAAACACCCTGTGTGCAAGCCCTCTAACCCCTAACTGCTCCCCAGGTGCCATGGATAGGGCTGCCCACCGCTCTGCTGTTTACATACTATGATGATTTTTATTTAATTAGCAGAAATGTACAAAAAGTAGTTCTGTAAAGTCAAGTTAAAAAGGATCATTTAGGTGTTTTTTTTTTTGCCAATGTGATTTCCTCGGCATTTAACCCATTCGTGCAGCGAAACACACACAGCTGTGAGAATGTGTGCCTAAAGCGGTGGGCAGCCCTTATCCACCGGTGCCCAGGGAGCAGTTAGGGGGTTAGGTGCCTTGCTCAAGGGCACTTCAGTTATATCCTGTCTGGGAATTGAACCGGCGACCTTCTGGTCACAAAACCAGATCCTTATCACTAGGCCATGGCTGCCCCCATGTTTGACTTTTAAGACAACACAAGTGTTAGATACCAACAACAAACACGAAACATTTCTTCCATCGACTTTTAATTTATTGAGTGAAATCTCTGTTAGAAAATTGACCTCTGCAGTCTATACAAGTAAGGAACCCGTTCACGCCCATATCTGAAGCTTGCTTGTTTACATGTTTGAATTTGGCTAAAACTGAGCATTCACTTCATTAAATGTCATCTTTTGATCACTGTTCAAACAACAGAAAACAAACATTTGTGTTCACTATATGGACAAAAGTATTGTGACACCTGCTCATCCATTGTTTCTTTTGAAATCAAAGAAGTCAAATGTAAAGAGAGTTTATCCTGCTTTTGTTGGAGCAACTGTCTCTACTGTCCATGGAAGGCTCTCCACTATATTTTGGAACATTTCAGTGAGGATGTGATTGTATTCAAACATTTGTGAGATCAGGATGTTGGATGATCATCTCCCCACCTCATCCCCAAGTCCTCAACTCATCCCAAAAAGTAATGGATGGAGCAACATCATTCCAGAGAGCACAGTTCCACTGCTCCACAGCTCAATTAAGGGGGTAAATACCCTTCTAGCCCTGGCATTAGACATGGTGTTTATCTGCTCCAGAGAGTCCTGTTTTTTTGGCAGGACTTCTTTACCAAGACTAGACAAGCTGTGTGTGCATTTGTACATCAGAGTCAGCAATGGGTGCAACTTAAAGTAGCTAAAAGCAGTGTCCACAAACATTTGGACATACAGGGGTTAGACAATGAAACTGAAACAGCTGTCATGTTAGTGAGGGAGGTTTCATGGCTAAATTGGACCAGTCTGGTGGCCAATCTTCATTAATGTCACATTGCACCAGTAAGAGCAGAGTGTGAAGGTTCAGTTAGCAGGTAAGAGCACAGTTATATAGTATATTACAATGCACACAACATTATGGTGACATACCAGAGTTCAAAAGAGGACAAATTGTTGGTGCACGTCTTGCTGGCACATCTGTGACCAAGACAGCAAGTCTTTGTGTCTAAATATTATTGAGCCACTTTGGGGTGTTTTGGAGGAGCGAGTCAGGAAACGTTTTCCTCCACCAGCATCACGTAGTGACCTGACCACTATCCTGCAAGAAGAATGGCTTAAAATCCCTCTGACCACTGTGCAGGACTTGTATATGTCATTCCCAAGATAAATTGATGCTGTATTGGCTGCAAAAGGAGGCCCTACACCTACTAATAAATTATTGTGGTCTAAAACCAGCTGTTTCAGTTTCATTGTCTAACTCCTGTACATACATGATTCATACAAAAAGTACACAGTAGTGTCCAAAAACATTCATTTTTACCATTGATTTTACAGAACCATGGGTTCTTGGACACTATAATGGCGGTACCATGTTACTTTTTGTGAAGAACATTACATGAAAGCTAATAAAAAATGACTACTGTTAATTCAGTGCATAAATATACATAATGTACAAAATTAGATTAGACATATCAAAACAAGTGATTAATTATTGTTCTCCTCATACATTTGTTACCAAAATAGTTGCTGAGACATTTTTGGGTTCATAATTTTACAGAGTAAATCTGACTCTTAAGAAAACAAATAAATGTGGGAATCATTCAACTATATGTAAATCTTTAAAAAAAATTTCTAATGGCAGCTCAAATATCTTCACACTCAGTAACTAGCCAATAGTGAACTCCATATCATCCTCTTCTTCATCCTCATCATCCCACTTCTGCACCTCTCTTTCTGCTCTTTCCCTCTCACTGGCCTGAATGTAATTGTCCTCAATGAACCCATCATCATCCTCCATATCTACTCCTTCAGCTGATGCTGAACGATTGCCCCTCATTGAGGAGGCATGAGAGAAGCCCACCTCAAAGCTGGCATGGTCACAGTGACTAGCTGTGTCAGTTTCACTCAGTCTCGAGTGTCTATAGCTGGCTATGTACTTGTGCACAATTTTACACTTTGCCACCACTGCGATGAGGATGGACAAGGCGATGGCTGTCACCAAAACAGCAACAAGAAGCTCCCAGCTGCTTTTCTTATCACTTTGAGCATCTGTGGATGCTAGAACACAAAATAGTTGAGAATGATGAACAGGTTAACTGCGCTGGGAAGAAGAATTTAACATTACAACAAGTATAATATTATTAACATTTCTGAAATGTTTATTGTTAATCTGCTGTATGTCACTACAATCCTCTGTTCCACAGAATACATATTTATTGCACATCATGGGAACATAAAGAGTTCTATGTTCCCTCTCAATATAGTACAATGGGAACCTGCGAAATATGTTCCCCAACTCTCTGTTCACTTAATATGACATTGGCAATTGTGGGAACCACCTTACTAGGTATACCTGGTTAGGTTTGAATTGAATCACCACCAGTGTTGGGAACGTTACTTTAAAAAAGTAATTAGTTATAGTTACTCACTACTTGTTCAAAAAAAGTAACGTAGTTAGTAACTGAATTACTCTATAATAAAAGTAACTCGTTACCAGGGAAAGTAACTATTTGCATTACAGTTAAAAAAAGTTA
>BRDA01012147.1:2555-32654 GCA_036984385.1 Crenuchus spilurus
TATATATATATATATATATATATATATATATATATATATATATATATATATATATATATAAATAAAATAAAGAAGTTCTATTAGAAGACTTGTACTCTACTTTACTTTAAGTTGCAGCCAGGAGTGGGCTAGAAGTGTATAAAGCCCCCAAGCATTGAGCTATGGAGCAATGGAACTGTTCTCTGAAATGATGGTGCTCCTTTAAATACTTTTGGGATGAGTTGGGTGGTAATCATCCAACATCCTAACCTCACTATTGATCTTGTTGCTGGATGCAATTAAATCTACACAGCAATGCTCCAAAATCTAGTAGTAGTCTCTGGACAGTAGGGACAGTTAATATAAAGCTTTTTTCATAACCTTGATTTTGGAACAAACAATGAATGTGCAGATATTCTAACACTTTGTCCATATAGTGTGTGACTAGCCTTGAGGCATATTTAAATGGTTTACACTTACTCAGTTAAATGTTTAATATTTTTACATTAGCCTTGATTGTGACAGGGCATAATGAACATCGGTGTGTGAGGGAATACTGCATGGTGCACTTCTTACCCTTCAATTTTGGCAAACCCTGTTAGGAGAGTGGTACCATAGCGAGCCTTAAACTCCTGGAACCGACTGCCATCAGTCAACCGGCTAACAATCTAAAATTGTGAGTGCAGAATCAGAAGTGTTTGATTATATTAATCTTTTCTAATGTGTTAACATATTTGTCAGTGGATATACTTCTCACCAATCTAACATCCATGCTGTAATTGTAACTCCGTGGTGCAAGGCCCATAAGCTCCTCGGCACTGTGGAGGGGCTCCTCAATTGCAGTGCACTTTTCCTCTGGGAGCTCAAAGTTGAGAGTGGAGATGATATTCCTGGTGCACTCATATGCCTCACTCTCTTCTGCAGCAAAATGGTCCACACATCCACTCACCCTGTAATAGATGAGAAACTACAGCAATAACCTTTAGGATTTTGAACATGACATTTTGAACATGCTTCTCACACACAACATCTGAACTGAATGAATACCACACAGATTGCATTAATCAGAGATTGAAAGGGTTGAGAGGGTGACCTCTTACCTGGGTACCAATAACCTGGATTGGACAAATAACACTACTGCACTTTACAGGGACAGAGCAGACTCTACTTGCTCAGGAGGCTGATGTTATTCAGAGTGCAGGGACCACTCCTGAGAACCTTTTATAATGCAGTCGTGGCATCAGCCATCTTTTATGGAGTGGTCTGCTGGGGCAGCAGCATCTCTGCCACAGACAGGAGGAGATTAGACAAACTGATTCGGAGGGCCCGCTCTGTCCTGCAATGTCCCTTAGACCTGGTGCAGGTGGTGGGAGAAAGGAGAAAGTCTCTGACTGCACTGAGCAGCTCCTTCAGTGACTGGCTGCTTCACCCAAAGTGTGTGAAGGAACATTATCTTAGGTCCTTTGTTCCAGCTGTGGTTAGACTGTATGAACATTGCTCCCAGTAGACCACTTATAACTTCACTGATGTAAATATCTGACAGATATATACTTATATATAATGTGCATATTCACTACAATACTGTGGTATTTATACAGTATTATGTGCATGAGTAGGACATAGGAAAGGCCAGAGACTATGTGCCACCTCCCTAGGAAGAAGTTACCTGCCCCAAGCGGCATAAATCCACACATCAGGTGGGCAGACCCTTATACTTACACTGCCTAAGGACACAACTAAACTGAACCACATACCACTTACTCTAAAAAAGTTTTGGTTTAATTATTTTTGCTATAATGCAACAATCATGAACTTTTGAATTACAAATCTTAAATCCGATGGCACAGCAGGCTAAGATGCTGACACTACGACCAGAGGATCGCGAGTTCAAATCCCGGTCATGCTGTTTGCCAGGGGCCCAAGAAAGCAAATTTCTTTGCTTTCCATGCTCTATCTGGGCGGGTAGATGGTGCTCTCATTCTCCCCATCACTCACACATTGCAATGTCCGCTGGTGAAGGCGTCTACTGATTGGTCCATTTGAAACTAGAGACCCTGCACCTTCCTCCGAGCACGTTGGTTCTCCAGTAACGGTGTATCAGCTGTAGTTTGAAAAGAGGTGGTGGCTGTATTATGCAACAGACAAAGCGTGTGCATGTCTTCTCCCTCTTACAGTCAGGGACAGTGCAAAATGACAGACAGAGCCACTAATGGGTTGGGTTAATTGGCGACTACCACATTGGGAAAGGGAAAAAATTGGCAAAAAATAAATAAATAAATAACAGACATTCCATGCCTTGGTTGTTTTACTTACTCTGAATGTACTGTGGCCCCTCCAAGATCCTCAGGGGACACCTCTTCACCTGTAGCAGCTTTAACAAGGGGTGGACCTGCTAAAAATATGGTTCCTATCTTGTGCACAATCACTGCTTCCTCTGCCATGGTTGGGACATACGCTCCACCAGCTGTGCATGATCCGCACACCACTGCCACCTGCACAAAGTAAGGGTTTGTTGAACAGTCTACTTCACACAGTTGTGAAAAAAATCAAGATTGTTCACATGCATATAAATGCAAATACAAGAGCTTCTCTTTATTTATCATACCTGTGGAATCTTCATTGCTGACATTATAGCTTCATTGTAAAAAGTACGGCCTCCATGATTCCTGTCAGGAAAGATGTCTGACTGTTGACAGAGTTATCAGTGTAAGTAAGGGACATGGTTATGCAGTGTCAGTTTAAGACATTTGTTATGAAAAGTACCTGAAGAGGTAAGAAAGCCCCACCACTGTCAACCAAGTACACACAGGGGAGGCGATTCTGAATGGCCACATCCTGTGCCCGGAGCTGTTTCTTTACTGTAATAGGGTATGCTGTACCTCCTTTCACTGTGGCATCGTTAGCAATAAACACACACCACAGGCCGTTTATTTTACCAACACCTATAAGGAACATGATCAGTTTTGTTGAATATTGCTTGTAAATGAGATACAGATAAAGTATCTATATTACACCACTGATTTTAATTAACTTCAAATTAAGTTTTTTTCTATCATACATTTCACTTTATAAGTAAGTGTCCTTTCACTGTGATGAAGTACCTGTGACACAGCCAGCTGATGAAATGTCTCCATAAGGTAAGTCCAGCCCTGCAAATGGTGAAAGTTCTAGATAATTTTCATCATCCAACAGCATTTGGAGTCTGTTTCTGACTAAAACCTTCTTGTTTCTCTGTGTATGTCGTATTATAGCATTTTCACCACCTCCCTTCATCACTTTCTTTTTGAGTTCTATGTACCTGGAAAAATAAATACAGTAACTTGATATTAAGCAGGGGCATAATACATAGGAATTAAATAAATCAAAGTGGAATTCAATGTAATTAAGCATTCAATGTAAACACATTACATTAAAATGGCTTACCTTGCCTATCTTATCCAATTACTATGTTCTATGTACACCAGTGAGACATTAACTTAGAACCACTTTTAGTATCTACACTCACTGTCCATCACATGAGCTCCACTTACCATATAGGTGAACGTTGTAGTTACAAATTACAGACTGTAGTCCATCTTTTACTCTATATTTTGGTATACCATTTCATCCTGTTCTTCAATGGTAAAGACTACCACATAACACATATTATTTGAATGGTGAATCAATCTCAGCACTGCAGTGAAACTGATGTAGTGGTGTGTTAATTTGGGTTGTGCAGATAAGACACAGCAGAGTTGCTGGAGTCTTTAAACACATCAGTGTCACTGCTGGACTGAGAAAAGTCCACCATCCTGAAATATTCAGTCAACATCATACTGTGGACAGCATCCTGTGACCAATGAAAGACAAGAGGATGACCAATACAAACTGTAGCAACAGATACTCTATTTTCTCTCACTTTACATGATGGACCAACAAGATAAGTGTGCCAGTGAGGAATACAGTGTTAAACAAATCAAACAGCACTGTTGTGTCTGATTCATTCATATAAGTGCCACACACACTAGCATGCCACCAACACGTCAGTATCACTGCAGTGCTGAGAATGATCCACCACCTAAATAATTTCTGAATGAAGAACAGGATAAAATGGGGCTCATCCATGTAAACTATGCAGTAAAAATGAATGGGAGTGACTTAGCACATGTAACATACTCATACCTTTGCTGACACACCAGGCTATTCCGTAAATTTGCTTCAAATACATGGCTGTGTATTGGATGAAAAGCACCATCTATGACTGGAAAGGCACTTGGTAACTTTCTTCTGGGTGCACTTGAGCTCATATAGCGTTGTAAGGCTGGTTGGAGCATCCAGTGTTGCTGTGGACTGGTTGAGGTTATATGTATGTACTGGCATAAACAGCACTGAAAGACTGCTGATGTGGGTTTCTTTTCTATGATCCATGATATGTGCTGGAAGCCTGATGTGTTGGCTATCCTTCTCCTTCCATTCAGACAAAATAAACTGTTAATAGACAAGACAACAACTGAAAAATACAGAAGAGACAGTACAGCACCTGAATTACATTTTTCTGACTTAACATCCAATGTTCTTCTGATCTTTCCTAACGTTGGTTTCCATGTTAATGTTGGTACATAGTTTCCACCTACAGTCACTATTTCTTGCTTTAGGTCAGTGTGCCAAAGGTCATATCATTATTAACGGTAAATGTCACAACGTCAAAAACACTTACAAAGATGTTAAATTTATGTTCATAGTTTATAAGTTATCCTTACGCAGAATATTGCATTCTTACCTTGACACGGAACGGTACATTTCTAACTTCAGTTTTGTATTTTGATTTTTCGGCACTGTTACCTTCAAACTTTTCCGGAGGGAAACACAATCCGGAACGTAATAGAGGGCACTCATCTAATCAAAGATAAACATTAAACGTTATATATTATTGATTTTTATATATTTTTAAAAAACAAAAGAAAAGGACAGGAAAATATACAAAACAATACAGGTTACAGATATATAATGTGAAGGATGAAGAAAAATCAGCAAATGTATAATGTTCTATCACACACAAAAATAATTAAAAAACAGCAAAAAATGGAAAATCTGTCAAAAAAAAAAAATAAGAGCACAAAGGAGCAAGGTAAGAGTAGTTAAAATAGCGAGTAGTAATATAAATTATATATTATATATATCAATGTCTTAAGTCAGTGTCAGGAAAAGTATTAAAAAATGCAACGAAGGAGGGAGAACTGCCTCTACTGTACTGTACTCTACTGAACTGTAACACCTTCATGGACTTTTTCAATAATAAAACATAAAACATTGGACAAAAAGCTACGTCTGTAAATCATTTACTGCTTTCTGATTGACTGACGACTTATGGCAGTGTTTTGCGAAGCGCAAGAGAATAAAAAGATTTGCAAGCGCGCAGGAGGCGTTTTAGTGCGCACGCACGCTCCACTAAACGGAAGAAAAGTAAGTTCGAGGGAGTGCGCACGATCAGTTCTGTAGCGGAGCAAAGCCAATCTGAGCAAAAGCAGAGTAAATATGAGCGAGCACATGTATACAGAGAACAAAGAAAATCTCTTATTGCTGGGTTAATCGCGCTCTCGCACTTAAAAAGTAAAAAGGACACCTGCGCAAAATTATGTGATATAAAGAAACACATGACAAATCAAACACATACTCAAATGGCAAAGCCTTATTTCCACCAAACTGCCATTAACAATTACAAAATTGACTCTGCAAAAAAGGCTGAAGCCACCATGGAATTAGCTATGACTGAACACTGTCCCATGCTGGCATGTGATCACATAAAAGAAAGTTAAGTGTGTGAGACAGAGAGAGTTATATATTTCTCTAAAATAATACTGTATTGTTTGCTGAAATATTGTGTCCTATACACGAGGTCATATTGTGTATTAAACTTGCATTAGAGCAGCCTGTTTTTAATTAAAGCTACTTATGAATCCACGGATGAGGATAGAAATTGTGTTATGTTCATATAGGTGCATAATACACGAGAAGCTTGTACTGTATTGTGCTGATTTTGTCTCGTTTTATTTCATTAGCTACTCAATAATAGACAGTAAAAGTCATGTACACGTAGGATGCTTTTATACGTAGCTTACACTGCAATAAACTTAATACTGACAAATTTATTTTAGTTGAGAGGGGTCCTCAGGTTCTCAAAAGCTAGCAATAGGGTCCAATGTATAAAACGTCTGCTATGTAATAAAAGTGTTATTTGCTGTTAACTATTGTTTAAAATGAATCTTAGACAGGCCATGCTAAAATTACCAGCTCCACTATAAACACAAATGAGCACAACTCTGTTGCCTCTTCTGATTAAGCTGAACTTCTTGGTAGAAAACTGAAAAACTAAGGTTTCAGTGCTCAAAAGAAATGCTGTCTGATGAACCTCTGGTCAGATGAAATAACAACAAACTTGTCTGGATCAGACAGGGAACAGCAGCCACCAGTCCAAAACCATCCCAGTGACTGCATAGTGCAAACAGTGAAACATGGTGCAAGAAGTTTTAATATGGCGTTGCATAAGTTCACCAGGTGTAGGGGAGATGGTTTTTAAAAATGGCATCATGTACACTAAAATACTACACAAAAAGAAGATTCCCAGTGAGTTAGAAGTGCCAGAGTCACGAATGAGGCAGAAGGCTCTTGTGGCGACAGTGGTGACAAGGCATGTGGGCCTAGGATATTTCCTAGCAGCCAAGTTGATGAGATTTGAAGGCTTCACTGCTGGTGCTGTAGGTGTTTTCTCACCTGGTAGCACTACGCAGAGAGACTGTGATGACCACAGAGCTTAATGCTCATTGGCTAGAATCTCCATCTGCAACAACGTAGACTTTACTGAAGTGAATAGACATGAACAATGATTATATTAACAAAAATAGACAGATACATATTAGCAAGTAAGCACATACTGTAGGTCAACAATCTGGCCAGTTAGAGGAAGCTAAAAAAATCCACAAGTTACGCCCACCTCGGAAAAATGTACACAAAAGCAGAATCCAATGGATAAAAGAGCAATACAAGAATACAAACCATCAGAAGAACATCTGGGTTCATCAGACCAACAGGACCATCAACAATATCTCTGCTGGCTGCTTAGTGCTGATATCTATGGAGTACACAAAGCAGCTCAGTGAGGTATCTGTTTATCTACTGGTCTTTATGCAGACATTTCAGCATAATAAGCAGATTTTAACTGTTAGCTTAAATTAAACTGATTAACTGATGATTCTGAATAACAACATTAACTAAATAAATTAAAAAAGAAGTAAAGTATTTAAACAACAGTTTAACACTTTTTTGAACATTACTATCTCAATTTAGGGTGTGAATGAAGCTCCTGGAAATCTCCCACCCTGCAGAGCTCAGCTCCAACCTTAATTGATCCAGGTATTTAAGTCTGTCAGTGTCTCCTGAGTATCAGGTAATTGTGTAGGTACACTCATAGACTGTATAATAAGAAAGGACATCATGGCAGCAAAGCGTGTAACACTCTCAGTGCAGGAGATCTGGGAAAACTCAGTCAGGGCAACGCTCACAGCCTATATAGCTGTCAGGGGAACAAAATAAAGGCTCTTAAAAGAATGGAGATGAGTCAGCATAACCAGTCCAACTGACATTCCAGCTCTAGATATCCAATTTCAATCAGCAAAGTCCAAAGGGAGGTTAGGGCGGTGGGAGAGGGTCACATACTGGGACTGATGATAACCAGGGCACTGCACTGAGAATGGCCAGGCACACTAGAACTAAGACCCGTATGGGGTATGACTGAAGCTTATCCACACCAGACCTGGGCAGACAGCACTGAAATGGTGAGATCTTAAACATAGGCAAATATGTCACAGTCAAAAAGTATGGAAGAAGGTTAGTATCCAAAGGCTCGTTCCATGGTGAACTTAGTCAATGCTCTGTACTAGCTCTTTAGTGGTTTTATACCCAGCACTGAAGGCTGGAATAGACTTCATCACTAGATCAGCTCCTGATGTCTCTCTTCAGTATTTGGGGGAGGGAGACCTCCAGTGGCGATGTGTGGGAACGACTTGGGAACACTGAGTGTTCTGTGATGATGATGTAGGCGTGTCCCTGGGTTGTATGCCCAAGCCCAAGGCGCTGCTCACAGATTAATGGTGTTTCTTGATGTTTATAAATGTACTAATACATGTTATTCTGTCAACAGTATTACTCATTTTAACATCCACGTTGTATGTTTGTAATTATGTTTCTGAAAAGTACAGAACTCATTCGATAAATACACTCAACAAAAGAGAACAGATCTGACTTTTCAAGTTCAACAGGTTTTTAGTGTCATTTTATTTATATACAGTACAGTACATATTGAAACCAAATAACATTCCTCCAGAACCAGGTGCAACACAGAACACAAGTGCAACAAAAAACAAACAATAAACATACAAGCCCTAATAAATACAACAAATACAAAATGCTGCTTGTCTAACTAGACTAAGACACATTACAGGACAAAGGACAAATGTGATGATGGTCAGTACATGGTTCTGAGTGATATCTAGTGGGAAGCAAGATTCCAGCTTATAGCATAGCTTATAGAGTTTATAGCAGCAGTTATAGTTCAATGTGCAAATATTTCAATGATTATGTAGACAAAAACAGTGCTGTGCAAATATTCAGTAGTATTTAGTCCCTGGGAGTAAATCTGTGTGCATTAAGGAGTCTGATAGTGTGAGGGATGAAACTTTTGGACAGTCTAGCAGTGAGGTTTTGAATGCTGCGGTATCTTCTACCAGAAAGCAGCAGTGTGAAGAGACCATGTGATGGGTCCTCCACAATGCTGAGAGCTTTATGGATGCAGCACTTGTTGTAAATGTCCGTGAGAGATGTGAGAGAGACCCCAATTACCTTCTCAGCCATCCTCACTATACACTGGAGAGTCTTCCAATCAGATGTAGTGCAATTCCCAAACCAGACAATAATGCAGCTACTCAGAATGCTCTCTAAGGTTCCTCTGTAGAAGGTGGTGGGGATGGGGTGGCAGATGGGCTTTACTCATCTTTCTACTCAGAAAGTAGAGGTGCTGTTGGGCTTTCTTACTTACGGAGTTGGTGTTGAAGGACCAGGAGAGGTTCTCTGCCAGCTGAACATCAAAGAATTTGCTGCTCCTGACAGTCTCCATGGGGGAGTCATCAATGTTCAGTGGAGAATGGTCTCTCTGTGTTCTACCAAAGTCATAACCATCTCCTTAGTTTTACCAGCATTCAGAAAGAGGTTATTGACTTTGCACCAGTCTGTTAATCATTCCACGTTCTCTCTATAAGCTGACTCATTGTCTGCACTGATGAGACTCAACACAGCCATGTCATGTGTGAACTTGATGAAGTCATTGGAGCTGTGCATTGCTGCACAGTCATGAGTCAGTAGGGTAAACAGCAGTGGACCAAGCATGCAGCCCTGGGGAGCTCCAGTGCTCAGTGTGGTGGTGCTGGAGATATTTGTACCACTTCAGACAGACTGAGGTCTCCCAGTCAGGAAGTACAGGATCCAATTGCAGAGAGAGATGTACAGTCCCAGAGAGCTCAGCTTTCCAATCAGGTGCAGAGGAATGATGGTGTTGAATGCCAAGCTCTGGTCTATATGCAGAGATATGTAAAGATGTCATATCTCTGGGACAAGTTCATTCCAAACCAAGGGTGGTCATAATGTTCTGATATGACTATTTATCAGAGTATCAGAGTTAGACAATGTCATAACTGGCTAGCGTCTTGAACCATTCTGAAAATTAAATGCTACCAATGTCAGTGATTTAAGTTTATAATTTACAATGTAAGTTGTGCCTTAAAAAAGTTAAACTTTTTTCCCTTCAAATTAAGTTTTTAAGGGCCTTTGTGGTATTACACTTATCAGTCACAGTAGATGATACTGATACTGTATGTAACTTTCACGCATATACTATAGGGACAAAAGACACCTGCTAGTTTAAAATAGTTTATCCTGCTTTTGTTGGAGTAACTGTCTCTACTGCCCAGGGAAGGTATTGAGCATTACTGTGGCATTCAGTGGCAAGAGTGTTTGTGAGGTCATTATGTTTGATGATCACCACCCACCTCATCCCCAACTCATCCCAAAAGTACTGGAAGGAGCACCATCAGTCCAGAGAACACAGTTACACTGCTCCACAGCTCAATGCTGGGGGGTTTACATGCCACTAGCCCACATTTGGCATTAGACATGGTGCCAATAGGTTCATGTTTATCTGCCCCAGAGACTTCTATTCTATTGGCAGTACATTTTACACACATAGTTGTGTGTGCATTTGTACATCTGTGTCAGCAATGTGTAGTTGAATGGATTCATCAGAAGGGGTGTCCACCATCATTTGGACATATAATGTACTTTTTAATGAGACTACATAGCACTTTTCTCAAGTTTGATTTGTGCACCAGGAAAAAAAATCACAAAACATTTATTACAATGTACAGTAATACTCTATTTTTCTGGTGCTTATTGTGTAAATTATTCTGGATTTATTCTAAAACTTGATAATTTTATTTTATTGAGTACTGATTTTATTGAAATGTGACGTAAGTTTTTTCCCCGCCTCACTCGCTCCTCCCCCTCAGCCTCTGGTTGGTTAAGTGCAAAGATGGCGTCCATCATGGAAGGGCCGCTGAGCAAATGGACTAACCTTATGAAGGGTTGGCAGTATCGGTGGTTTGTTCTAGATTATAACGCGGGATTGCTGTCGTATTACACTGTAAGTATTGTTTCTAACGGAATATTAATTCTGGTTTGGTTTCTGGTCCGTGAACGCCGTGAACGGAAAGAGCTCTTGGAAGGCCGTCAAGAGTTGAGAATCTCTGCTGGGCGGGGCGGGCTTTTTTGAGTGAGAGGGGCGACAACCAATCGCAGCGTTACTAGAGAACGCGTTAGCCAATCAGTAGTTAGAGACTGATGTTTTGCCCTAGAATTTCAGCGAGGCCACAGTGAATTGAATAATGTCAGGGGCTCGCTGCTGTTAGTTTGCAGAAATGTAAGGGTGGTGGTCTTCGCGTCATGTGACGAGATCTGTCTGCTTTTTGACAGATCACATAAAACACATTTGAGCTCTCAAAGTTGCCTCATTTTAAGCTACATTTCGCAATCATTACAAGCTAATGTACTCGTGTTAAGTTCAGATCTAATGTAGCTCACAACAAAAGTGATAATTAGCTTGCACTTTGGCCTGTTGCTATGCAGTTTTAACAGCTCTGGCACTGTTAGCTAGATCATTAAATAAGCAAGGGGATAAAATAAATCATATGTTTACAGATACATTGGTAAAGAGAATGGTTTTATGAACAGTAGCAGTCCTTCTTGAAGTGTTGTTTTGAACCATAGACCGTATACGCTACTGTTTATACTGTATAACACTGGGTAACTGAATAGATGAACATATTTATACTAAATGTTAGACTTCAGGCAGACTTGCACAAAGCAGAAAAGGGCAGTTTATCAGTAAATGAATACATGAAATAAGAATATTGTAAAATATTTAATTTGAAAGTGAAAGTATGCACTCACTGATCACTGTGCTTGCACACAGATGAAGTTGATCTGGGTGTTTCTTCAGTAAAACACACACAATGGGGACGGTGAGCACACTTGCAGAGACTGGTGGGTTCCACAGCGCCTGGGGAGTAGTTGAAGGTTAGGTGTCTTGCTCAAGAGCACTTCCGTCGTGTCCTGTTGATTCATATGATCAGACCAGCCGATCCCCTAACCTCAGGGTGGCCCCGTTTGTATTCGTAATTTAATTACAAAAAGGCAAACTGTCATATATTGTATATTTCTTATCTACAGATAGTGACATATTTCAAGCTGTTTTATTGTTGATCAGTATGCATTATAGCTCATGAAAATCAGAAATCCAGAATCTCAAATTATCTCAATGTTTTTTTTTTTTTATTTTGAGTGTAGTGCTACGTCATACAGTATAAACATTAAAAAAAATAAAAGGCTTGAAATGTCACTTGAAGTGTAATAAATATAAAATATGACTGTACCTTTTCACAATACTCTTTTTTTTATGTGGCACTGTTGTTTCTAGCAAAATTGTCAGGCCAAAAAAATGTATCATTTTTATATTGAAATCTCAATTTAAGAGGGTTTTTCTGTGGCCTACATTAAGTTTGGAAGCGATGGTTAATCTAAGATGGAGCTTTTGAACTTCCTGTAAATACGTGTGACCAATGATCTATATTACTGGATAGGACGCTGCCTATTCGCTAGCATTGAGGCCGGTGCGACTTCATGGAGCCGCCATGTTGTGTGGAAGTGAAGCTTGTAAACAATGTCACATGACCAGCACTGCTGCCTTCTCAAAGCTCTAACTTCGCTAATAATTGTCCGATTTTCAAAATTTAAAGTTCTTTATAAAGAGTTCTTTATTAATCAAAGTATTAAAATGGTTGATGACCTGTTAGGCTACTATCGGCTCTCGCATCTGTCGAAGCTGACATTTTCTCTAAGCCTTACTGCTTGCATGACTTCTAATGGCTGGAAAATCATTAATAATTATCCGATTTTCAAATGTAAGTTATTTACAAAGAAGACAAAGAATTAACTTGTGTAATGCTGCTATCGCATGGCCATTGACATAAATATAGCCATGTTTTCTTGCCTTGCTGATACTAGCTAGTGACCGATGGCTCTACACAAATAATCAATTTTTTCAACCTGTCGACTGTCTTAATCCAAAGTAAAGAACACGGAGACCTCCGTAAATAAAATGTAGAATGTAAATGTAGAAATATTCAATGCTATCATCTGAGTTAATTTAATGTTTAAGTTAATTTATTAACATTCATACAATTCTACATGTTTTCACACCTTTAAGTTATACCTGACTACTTGTATTCAAGCCAATTAATGTCTTTGTGAAGAGAAATATTCCATATAAGAAATAGCAAGACTTCCATCTGTAGAATAAGACATTATAGACATTATTTTTGACCAAGGTTGTATACAAGACTTTATAAGACTTTGCAAGCATTCACAGGAACCCTGTAGTAGGTACTGATCTATACATAATACAGCATCAATACATGTATGTGGGCATGTCTTTACTGTCCTTGAAAGAGAACTAATTTGTTCAACTTTTGTCTGATCTTTTTACCTAATAAATCATTTTAAAATGAATACATACTTGTGGAATGTGATCCCCTGGTCTCTGCTGACATAATTTCAATAAGTAAAACAATAAAACACAAAACATTGCAGCCCTTTCGTTGTTTGTAAACGCAGGCTTTCTTTCGATCTTGCCCTGCTTCCACACAACATGGAGGCTCCTTGCCGGCGCGTTCAAAAGTCACGTGTGTCCTATCCAGTAATATAGATCATTGCATGTGACCAATTCAGGGCAACCAAACCTCCATGTTTTGTGACATCACAACCACAACTTATTGGCAGTTTGGCACACTACATTCAGGGGTCAAAACTAAAGCCAGAATACAAATGGATAGTCTGGGTTTCTTGGCTATATATTTATATATATGATCTGTTATTTATGTAATTTAAACTGCTGTCACAATATTAGACTGAAATAATCACATTTTCCCTAAATCATTCAGTAATACAGAGTCTTGTTCTTTGTCAGTACTAGTGGGCTTTGTTGCATTTGCAACAGGTTTTACCCATCTTAAAAAATAAAGCATCGGCCTACATAATCCAATAACGCTGTTTTATAGATGGGCAAGGGTGCATGGCTCCCAAATTCATATGTCATACTTTGCGTCATTAATCTTAATCTGGCCTAGACTAGATCTATTTGTTCCTGCAGATGCAGGAATGATGTCACTACTCATCAATGTCTGATCTTGTCTTGATTGAAACTTGTACATTTTCTCCTTATGTTTCCATTATTTTGTCGGTATTCTTTTGAAACTAACTTATTTGGCCTAATCTTGGTTTGGGAAAGTCTTGAAATGCGCTGAATACATACATTGTTTGAATGAAATAATTGCTAGATTTTTTGGCCATCTTATTCCTGGATTGTACAGCTTTTCGCATGGAGATTTTCCACCAACAGGAAAATGCAGTCCAGGTTTAAACTTGAGCCTTTTCTGAGAAACTAGAAACCGTTCTTGATTTCATCAACAAGCACTATCTCTTTTAATAATAAAGCATCAATCCACATAATCCAATAAAGGCTGTTTTATAAATGGGCCATAAAATGCCATGGTGATGATGCTACAAAGTTCATATGTCATACATTGCGTCATTAATCTTAATCTGGCCGAGTCCAGACAGCAGTCATATGTTGCACTATTAAACAGGATTGGGTGGGAGGAGCATTATGCTCCAACAAAACAAACATTTTCTTATAGATAAATAACTGCAGAAATTGCAGCAGTGTTTGCTGTTTTGAGTCAGTGTTTCATCAAAATTCTCTGTCAACAACCGAACACATGCAGTCTGCTCAGGTCTAAAGCAAAATAATATTAGTTCCGGATGTTGTTGCAGAACTCATGCAGCTGGAACTCAGACTAATGTTGTTTTAGATATCTGCTGAGAGCCTACCTCAGCATTTGAGTTTAGAGGTCATTATTAACCTGTAAATTCCTTCTCGTCCAGCTCAGGAAGCGGACATTGATTTAATCATTAAACCACTTGGTGTAGATGAGTCATACGAAATACAGAGGCTGCCTCCCAAAGCAGTGGTCACTACACAGTTATGTTCCTCTGAACACCACATGTACTGCTTTTTTAACTTTTGCACATGTATGTTTAAAAGGTAGAGCATTGAATGACTAGAATCAGACCAAATGGATTCACAGATGTTAAATTCCGTTTCCTGCGGTATGACAGTAATGAATATGTCTGTATTTACTATTGCTCAATTTAAGCACACTCACTGGCCACATCATTAGGTATACACACCTTGTATCTACATCTCCACTGACCATATATGTGCACTTTGTAGTTTTATGATTACTGTTTCTCTATATACTTTGTTAGCCTCCTTTCACGCTGTTCTTTAATGGTCAGGACCACCACAGAGCAGCTATTATTTGGGAGATGGATCATTCTCAGCACTGCAGTGACACTGATGTTATGATGGTGTGTTGTACTGGAAGGAGTAGTTCAGCAGTAAAACACTGTTAGCTCATTGTGCACTCTGTTAGATAAACCTACCTTGTTGCTCTACCTTGCAGATGTGAAGTTAGAGACAACAGCTCATCTGTTGCTGCACAGTTTGTTTTGGTCATCCTCTGGTCCTTCATTGCTCACCGGACACTGTTGGCTGGATAGATTTGATTGGTGTACTATTTTCACTCTGGGGTGTCACCACCACCACATCAGTGTCACCACAGAACTGAGAATGATCCACAACCCAAATAATAGCTGCTCTGTGGGGGTTTTGATCATTAAAAAACAGGGTGAAAAGAGGCTAACAAAGTTTACAGAGAACCAGATGGGCTACAGTCTGTAATTGTAGAACTACAAAGTGCGCCTGTGTGGTCAGTGGAGCGGATAAAGGAAAAATGACTGCACATGCAGAGTAGTGTGGCTGATAAAGTACCCAGTGAGTGTATATGCCAGTACATTTTGGAGGCAAATTTGAATCTTGTCAGTAAAGGGGGCAGCCATGGCCTAGTGGTAAGGATCTGGTCTTGTGACCAGAAGGTCGGCGGTTCGATCCCCAGACACGACATGACTGAAGTGCCCTTGAGCAAGGCACCTAACCCCCTAACTGCTCCCCCGGCGCCAGTGGATAAGGGCTGCCCACCGCAAATTCAGGCACAAATTCTCACAGTGTTCGCTAGTGTGTGTGTGTGTGTGTGTGTGTGTTTCACTGCACGAATGGGTTAAATGCGGAGGTCAAATTGTGTGAAAAATCACATTGGCAAGAATTGGTGAATCTCTTGAATCTGAAGTTGTTTGAAGATGTTTTTGTTCATTCTGAGCTTATTCCCCTAAAATAACCCAAATTATAAGTGGACATATACATTATTTTACCTGCAGTCTCCATTCCTCAGTGCATTGATTCTTGAACCTAAATGATGTGTAGCCTTTGCTCATGCCAGACATCAAACACTCTGGTCCTAATGTGCTTTTGTTGCTTCTTTTTACACAGTCGAAGGACAAGATGATGCGTGGATCCAGAAGAGGCTGTGTCAGACTGAGGGTAAGTCAGCAGTTTTGACTCCTGATTGGGATGAGTTCACCTTTTTTAAAGCAGTAGACTGTGGACTGAAGGATTGTGATGATGTGAAACAGTCAGTTTAGAATTAAACTACACCAACCTGGTTGATATTTTTTTTAATTTTTATTTATTTTTTGTTCTGTCTCATCTAGAAGCTATTTTCTGTTGTTGGTTTGTCTGTCTTAACAAAATGAAAGATATTTTGTATAGAAACATCTGTGCTGGAATAATGCTTATTAGCCACTAGGTGGCACATTAGCTTTAGTCTTTAATTGAGTATATTAAGATGTTTGAGATGTTTTGTATATTATTATTTCATAGTCACACCACTTAGGATGGGTCAGCTTTAGTGAAATTAGATGCATGTTGCTAGAAGGTTCACTGTGTTTATTTATGTGATTGTAATGTTTCTATATAAGCTAGTTTGTTGTTGCTGAAATTAACAAACTCTGTGTCTACGTATTTTGTCTTAAAATGAAGACTAAGTTGTATCGTCAAGGTTCAGTGAGCCTTAATTAGCCCAGATCTTGTCTTTTGGTTTCCGCTGATAGACAATGTGTTTCTAAAATGATGTCATTACTCTGCCGGGAGTGCAATAATGATTAGATCTGATTTTATCTAGGCTTAAACTTGAACATTTAGTCTTTCATGTTTTTTTGTCTGTATTCCTTTGAAACCAAACTTGCATGGCCTAAGCCTGTGCTATTTCCTGGCTGTGTTGTGGTGTAGGCTTAGATTTAATCTTGGTTTGGGAAATGAATACATGCGTAGTTATTGTTTCAGGTGACGATGGGTAGAATTGTTAAAATTATTCCGTTTTTGTTATTCAGTTATGCCTCTTATTTCTGGACTTTACAGCACTCTGCATGGAGATTCTCCACCTAAAAGATGATTAAGCTTAAGCTTAATCCTTATGCTGTACTAAGATAATGTAGACAACTACAGACAGTGACAAATTTTGGGGGAAAAACAATGTAAAGTGTCTTTGGTGGTGGGCCACCAGGAGCCACAAGGAGACCTTCACTGGGCCTTGGTTAGTTCACTGCTAAGTGAACTGTGATTTACATTTTTTGCATACTCCTTAAACACCAACTACAGCACTAACTACTCACACACTGCAAAAACAGCACCACTTGAAATAAGCCAAATATTCCTAAATGTGATACATTTTTCTTGTTTTGAGAAAAAAAATCTGCCAATGGGTTAAGCAAAATTTGCTTGGCTAGAATTCTTATAACTAGCAAATGAATCTAACTTAAATGTGTTTTTAAATTAAACTAAATTGTCAAAAATGAAAGAAAATTGTGCTTTTTTCAAGCAAAAATTGCATATCTTAAGAACATTTTTTAAAATGACTGTCACAAACTGTTGATTTAGAGTCAATGAATATATTTCTTAAATTGAGAATTTAAGTGGCCTTATTCTTTAAATAAGAAAAAGAATCTTATTCTTATTCTGGAATTTCAACCAAACCATAGTCATACCCTGTAACTGCTAAATAAAGCTGAAGATGAACTGAAATATCTTATTAAGAAAAAGTTAGACATAAGTTCTTAGAATTTACTTAATTTTCTTGTGCAAAACTTGCTTGTTAATATTTTTTCTTTTTAGACAAAAATAAGAAAAAATATCCTTAAACAATTATTTTTTTTATTTTTTATTTTTTTTACTTTCTTAAACATATTTTTTTTGCAGTGCACTGTAGGTTACTACTACCAGAGTAACTTAAACAGCACATTTAGTAAAAGTTACCTTTGTAGCATTTTAAAAACGCCTCATTCCTTCACCTTCTTAACAATTTAATTCTGGTCAGGGTCGTGGTGGCCCCTACCCCTTAATATATGGTAAATATATGTCAGAAAAAATTGAAAAAAATTTTTTTACCAGTCATAATTCTCACAAAGACAAATCCTCTTAGACTGTGAAATCCTGCTTAATTAATACATGATGACTTGGCTTCATGGGTCTTTAACAGAGCCACTGAACCCACTATAGTGATCAGGGGTCAGGCCTGTGCCATTCCATTGATGTACACCACACATGCACTCTCCCACTTGTGGACCATATGGGTGAGTGATGACTAATCTGACTAGATCACCTTCTTGCTGTAGAAGACCAGTGCTTGTGAACTTTATACCACTGAACCTTTGAATGTGCAGTTTTCTTTGTTACGAGTAATTTCTGCTCTTCAGTTCCTGCTGATACTTACTGATCACAGTCTGTATTGACACACATTTAACTTTCAACCGCAAACCTATTTAATGTCATTTCCACTGATATACTGACTTCTCTTTAGTATATTTCTGTAGTTTTGCAAGCCTTTTTCCATTCCCTTCCCCAACTAACCCACTTTCAGAATCTTCAATCTTTTCCACTTGACATTTTCGTCCAAAATTGAGATCAGTAGGGCCTACTCAGGCATAGAATGTGAGAGGATCTTAATGACTTTATTGTATAGCTACATCCCTGTGTGAAGACAGCTGCAGTCTAATGTTTTTCCTGTTTCTATTTGTCACTCGTCTGTGTTAATCAGTGCACTGTGAAAGGTTCTACCTTGTATTATTGATGGCTCTTATTGTTAGCATACATTGTTTTTCAGGCTTATTTTGTGAAAATTGTTGTACTTGTGTAAATATTTTCAGTCCAATAAAGTAGTGATGGACCAATTAATTAGGCTGATTTCTGCCATTTACAGTTAATCGTCATTGGGCAGTTATTTGTAAACAATTGTTCTGTTCTCGTGGTAAAAAAACAAATACATTTACAGGCACATCTGCAGGCAGCCTAATCAGTGTGGCTCCTATAGAACAACATTAGAGCTGTCTCTAGTGTCAGTTTCACAAATCTATGGCAAAACTTTAGCCTTTTGTCATAAGTCAAATATTTTGCTGTTATTTGATCAGATACAAGAAAAGAGACATGATCTTGGCATCATATATCAGCATCAGCCATAGAGAAACATATCAGTGGATCACTAGTATAACTTACTGTTGGTAGTGTTTATGCTGCTTTTTTTAGCGGATTACAGAGCAGATTTCCTCTTTGGAGAGAAAGTCACAGTTTTTTGCTTTGCTTCAGAAGCAAATACCAGGACTGTTTATTATTCTTCCAGTGACGTTATTCCAGTTTTATTAGCCTCAGCCAGATGTCACGTTACCCTTTTTGTTAGCCTCTGTGCTGTTTGATATTATCTTTGACCGATATTACCAGCATCTGTCTAGATCGTTTTCTTCCCCTTTCTGTGCTCTCTGTCTCTCCCTTTTCTCCCTCTGTTCTCTCCCTCCTCCCTGTCCCTTGTCCCCACATCCCTCGCTCCACCCATTCTACCCCTCCTCTCCTCACATGTGTGCGAGAGAGTGAGTGAGAAAAAGGAAGAGCGAATGACGTGGCTCTCCGAGTGTCCCTTGTTCCATGTTTATTTTTTTCTTCCCTTGCTCAGGGAGCAGTGATCGGCATTGATGACGAGGACGACAGCACCTTCACCATCACTGTAGACCAAAAGACTTTTCATTTTCAAGGTAAGCGCTCTTCTCTTCTTTTGGTTTCTTCTGTCCCCCTCGGTCTCATCCTTTTTTACATAAAAGCTCCATTTCATGCTGCTGCTTCTGATGTTTATGATGAAGCCTTCAGCCGGCGGCTCACGTGCTCTCTCTCATTCTCTCTCTCTCTCTCATTCTCTCTCCCTCTCCATCATATATATCAGTTTCTCTTCCTTGCTCAGTCTCTCTCCCATTCCCGTCTTATGTTCTTTTTTCTCTCGCTTTTAAAGCGGCTTATGCCGTCAGTGCATCAGCAGTGATAACTCTCACTCTCTCTCTCACTCTCTCTCTCACACACACACACACACACACACACACACGCATTTGCGCATTTGCATCGCACACAGTCGACACACATTGGTGCCTTTACTCAGCTTATTCCAGCAACCGAGCACTACAGCTTTGCCTGGTGGATTTGAAACGCATTAGCATGGGTGGTCCATTCCATTCATCCGCTACAGAGGCAACGTCTATTTTTGCTGAGCCGAGCCGAACAGTCAGAATCTTCAGTCCAGAAGAGGAGTGCTGGCGTCACCGCTAGGCGCTTGTGTGTGCTCTCTCGTTCTTCCTCAGTCCTCCACCCCTCTCTCCTTTCTCCCCACCCCTCGTCCGGTGGCGTTCGGTGAGGAAAACACAGCCTGGGCACCGAGCTCCAGGTCTTTTTGGCATTTAGCCCTCCACCCTTTCTCACTCATCCATTTTTCACTCCTCCACACCCTTCCCTCGGGGGCCACTCACCCTCCCCATGCCCTCATCCATTGCCATGTTCCGGCACTGTCTGCTGTGGCTGTACAGTAGGAAGGGTAAGGTGATGTACATCTGCATGCTTGGCATGGAGTACGAGGGGCTTCTGCAGTCGTGGCTTTTGCACTGTTAGCAACGCTGAGGAAATGCTGAGTAATTTATTGTTTACTGGCTGCATGTTTGTTGTTTGTGCTTGAGCCTAGTTGTGTTACAGATGTAGTGTGTTTTACAGATTTCAATGTGGTACCAAAAATAGAGAAAAATAACATTTGAAACCGTGTAAACAAGAATTCTCTGTCATCTGAGATTCTCGTGTTTTATAGAAAACAAACCTGTATCAGAAATATTCTGCTGATGTGTTCTTTATAGCATATTTTCATTAGATGGCTTTTATTTCAGTGGATGCTATTTTGCAGTCGTATAATGTAAAATGTGTATTATCCTGAGCCAAACAAATCTACATAGTAATTAGAACTCTGTTCTAAATATCAAAGGTTGAAGGAGCCGAGAATCTAAAATCTCTGCAGTGGTAACTTTCTAGAAAAAGAAAAACTGCAATGTACACAAAGTGCAGGATTTTATTCTGCATCGTTTTTGAGCATGTCTGTTGGTCTGTTAATGAGAAATGTTAGTACAGACTAAAGGGCAGCTTGTTTGTTGTTTTTTTGGTTGTGGTTTATAAGGCAAGACAAATGTGTTTATATAGCACCTTTCATGCGGCAGGACATTAAAAGAGTTAAATCAGTAGAATTAAGAGAGAAAAATAAATAAAAATGAATAGAATAAAAATGCAGAGGTAACATCAACATCAAATTAGGCAGGACTAACTGACTATTTGGTCTACAACTTAGCTGGGACTAACTGACTCTCTGATTTTTACTTGGATGGGATAAACTGATTTTTTAGTCTTTATCTTAGTTAGGACTAATTGACTGTTTCGTCTTTATCTTAGGCAGGACTAACTGGTTGTTTAGTCTTTACTTTAGATGGGACTGATTGTTTAGTCTTTACCTTAGGTTTGATTAACTGGTTGTTTAATATTTACCTTAGCTGTTATTGACTGATTTAGTCTTTAATTTAGGTGAGACTAACTGGTTTTGTCTTTACTTTAGGCGGGACTAACTGGTTTTGTCTTTACATTAGGCGGGACTAACTGGTTTTGTCTTTACTTTAGGCGGGACTAACTGGTTTTGTCTTTACTTTAGGCGGGACTAACTGGTTTGTCTTTACTTTAGGCGGGACTAACTGGTTTGTCTTTACTTTAGGCGGGACTAACTGGTTTAGTCTTTACTTTAGGCAAGACTGACTGACTAGTTTGTAGTGATCTATTGATTCTGCTTGGCTCATGTCGTGTGTGTGTGTGTGTGTGTGTGTGTGTGTGTGTATACACCAGTAAAATAATTGAAAATCTATTCTGTAACATACTGGTAACCAGTGTAAGGATTTAAGAACTGTGAGTAATCCTGGTGTTGGAATTAGACTGACCTGTTTGACCTGACTTCTGTAAAGGAAGCCATTCTGCTAGCTAACTGGCTGTTGTGACCTTGTACTTTCATGTCAGTCTGTAACTGCCCCACCCTGCTAAACTCCAAGTTTTCTCTTCATTTCCCTGACTGAATAAAAGCATAAGGCCTTTTTTTTGCAGCGTCATCCCTTTATCATACGATGTCACTATGAATGAGACCAGTTACGATCACTGAAACGACTGCATCCTGAAGTGCTCCTGTGAAATCTCGTAGCTTTGCTTCTGTCTCTGACTGTCTCTGATTTCCCCCGAGTCTGCAGCTAAGGCTAAGGTTTCAGAGAGCAGGGAAAGGGACTGCATCACTCCTTCTCTCCATCACTCCATTTCTGCATCCGGCTTGCTCGTCCCTCAGGGACCCTTCACTCTGTCATCACCTCTCCCATCTCTTGCAGAAAAATGAACAAATGACTTCTCAGCGGAAGTGACTGTATGGGTATATTGAGTTGAACCCAATATTTATAAGTCATATAAATTAACATTCAAAGCTACAAAATACCACAAATAGAGAAGAGAATGTTTTATTCAACACTAGTCAATGATCAAAACTACACATCTGAGCGTAGAGTCTGCAGCTGACTAAAAACTTCTAATAATTCTATGTATTAGGGCTGTAAATTTGGCAAGAACCTGGTAATACAATGTGATGCAGAGATGACAGTTCAGTATAAGAGTCCATGGCAACATGTGTGTCACAAGCCCTTAAATGGTCTGGAAGGCTCTTATACAGCTTTTTTTCCTTCAATTTATCCTCATGATGTCCTTAAGTGACACATACTGAACGTCCTGCATGCAGTCATATGACAGTTTGTGGATTCGTGTTTTCGTGTGACCTCATTTATAGAATGCTGCTATGAGGTAGTCTTATTGATTTTTATACAGGACTTTGACAATATAACACATGTAGCATGGATTGTTGACACCAAGAGGTTGCATGTTTAAAAAAAAAAAAAAAATCAACAATAAAGAAAATGCTTTTTGGCATGAAAACCATATAAATATATATAAACTGACCTGATCTGCAGTATCTGGAAATGCACTGTTGACATTTTGGCTGGAATAGCACAGAGCACAGCGCTTAGGAAATGGAGAGTGTGTGTGAGTGAGTGAGTGATGGGCTTGTGTCTGCAGGTCTCCAATAGAGATCTAACAGTGCTGAGCAGTGCTGAGTATTGAGGTGTGGATGTGCTGTGATGGCAGGTGAGAAATGTCAGGCAAGGTGCACTGCTACCTGCAATTAGGTGATGCAGCCAGCCAGCACTAATAAGATGAGCTCAGGAAGAATGAAGCAGTGGGTCTTATTGATGTGAGACACTGGAGCTTGAAATTGTATAAGACTGTGCATACAGTACTATGCAAAAGACTTACACCTTGACCTGACAGCAAGCAGTGTGAGTGAGCATCACCGTCAAAACCAAAACTCAGCCGTTCTCATCAACTGAGACTAGCTGTGAGGATTAGTGAGCGTTTTGAAGGACTCCTCGTCTCTATTTTTGATGTGTCATGCCGTGCTGGCACCATAGCAAGTCCAGAGTTTGTTCTCGTTCAGATCAGATGTACAGCTTTTGCATTTCCAGCATGAAAAGCCTGAAGGCTTTACAATGTGATGTGATAGCACTTGTTTCCTGTTAGGACGTGATGTTAGACTCGTTAAAAAAATGGGAACTATTTATCTGTATTATGTGTATTATATTTAAAATCTAAAAATCCTAAAAATTGGATATAAAAATCTATATGCGTGGTTTATTTGGGAAAACAGAATTAGATTTATGTTAATAAATACAAATTTAAATGAGATACACAATCAGAACTGGAAATAACCGGTTTTTGATCAAAATGATGCAGTTGAACTATTTATTATTTTTATTCAGGCAGATTTTCTAACATACTTGTGCATCTCCACAAATGAGAAAATTGTGAAAATGTTTTTGTGTTTAAAATTTTATTCAAAAAGTTAAACTCACATATTTCATATTTATTACAGGTAAAGTGGCATTTTTTTAATGTTGATAATGTTTGAATAGTAATTTACTTTAAATAAATATTCTAATAATTTGAGATTCTGGATTTCTGATTTGCTTGAACTTAACATAATACAGATTAACATTAAAACATAAAGGCTTGAAATATCACTTTAGATGTAATGAATATAAAAGGAACATTTATCTTTTTGAATTAAATTATGGACACAAATGAACTTTTCATAACACTGAATAGCTCATAGCATAATGGTGCCTGTTGCTTCTTATTTTTGGCATGGCACTGTATTTGACTAATATTATATTAAAAAACCTGAGTATGAATTTGTATTTTAGCAGAAATTAGTTAGGTTAGATTTCAACCTAATAAAAGTTTGTGAGATAAATTAATCAACCAATATGGCGTTAAAGAAAATTGAAAACAAATACTGCTACATTCTTTATATATATATATATATATATATATATAAAATAAAGCACAGATAACATAAACTGCCTTTTTCATTAACATGTGATCAACTTGAAATGGTATGAAGACCACAAGTTTGGTCCTACTTCTCCAGCCTGTGTACAACATTGCACAGTTCCATGACCATCACCCCTGTTTTAACTTAATGAAGTATAACTGTAGGGCGGCACGGTGGCTTAGTGGTTAGCACTTTTGCCTCTCAGTGCTGAGGTCTTGGGTTCGAGCCCACATCTGAGCGGAGTTTCCATGTTCTCCCCGTGTCTGCGTGGGTTTCCTCCGGGGACTCCGATTTCCTCCCACAGTCCAAAAACATTGAGGTTAGGTGAATTGGCTACTCTAAATTGTCCGTAAGTGTGCATCTATGTGTATGTGTGTGCGTGTGTGTTCACCCAGCGATGGATTGGTTCCCTGTCCTGGGCTTTGTTGGATGGTGTAATCATGGGCGTGGTAGTGGGGGGAAAAGTGGACCTGACTACCCAGGGGCCGAGTAGGGAGAGGGGCCCATAAAAATCCTGAATTAATTTTTTTTTTAATGTTTTTATTTCGAATGAATTGGGCCCTCAAATTAATTATTTATTAATTCATATTTCAAATATATTGATAATATCAACTGAGGGAATGAACTTTAGTCACAGTCCTCTCAACATATTGGACATTCTGGGGGCCCCTTTTGGAGGCCCAAAATGGTTTAGTCCGCCCAACAGTGACTAAGGACAAGTGTAACATCAGTGAGTGATTGAATGACCTGTGTGCTACACAACATGCTGCCCAAAAAGCAGAAATCAGGATTTCAAAAGAAGAAAGAAAGGGAGGAAAATGAAAGAAGGCAGAATGAGGGGAGACAGCTGTTGACGGCTTTCTTTCCCAAAGGTGAACATAGTTTTCTTGTTATGCAAAGTCCAATTAAAGTTAAAGTAGTCCACTCCAGACAGCTGCTGCTGATTTTTGTAGGCTCACGTGAAGTCATTAGTTTAGTTAGTTGCCAACCAGGCTGCTTGTGGCTGTAAGTATAAAGACAATTATGAGCCGCTAACGTTAGTTATCAACTTTAATCAGTTTCAGAAACAAACAGTGGCTCTGGTGTAGCTGGAGCAGCAGAGAGAGAGAAACACAGAGAGAGAGAAACACAGAGAGAGAGAAACACAGAGAGAGAGAGCTATTTAGCTGCTGACTGGTAGAATTGCTGCCTAAATACGAGTTGTTTACCTTAAGTTTAAAGTAAGTTAGTCTTTTGGTTCTGTGCGTGCCCTATAGCCTATTGTCTACTAACACAGCAGAGCTAAAAGTGAAACTCTGTGCTGAGACTTAATAAATGATCCACCAGCAATATTTCTGCTGCATATATCAACATGTAAATAGCTACATCAACATAATCTGATCTGTTTGTAGCTTAAAACCTTATTTGTTTTTTTATTTAAATAAATACCCCCTATTTTTGCTCATGTGCCTCGTTTACTGGCATTTATAGGGGCCCACTGACATTGAAAGTGTACAGGGCCCTGAATTTGTTGCTACGCCCCTGGGTGTAATGCCCTGCCCTGCGCCCAGTGAGGGGGTAGGGGACTAACTGCGACCCTGATAAGGATAAAGCGGGTGTGATAATAAATGAATGAAAAAGTATAACTGTAATTAACTATTGATTAGCCAAAGCTAACATTGGATGGTAACTATAAATACTGGATGACCTGGAGGATAGATTTGGAAATGTTCAGTGAACCCCACTGACAGACATGATCTGATTATTTGTTTTTTTGTAAGTATATTTAAAATGTATTATAATGATAACTTAAAGATTATCACATAGCATCTCTATTTAGATAAATGGCTTAAAATAAACATTTCTCAGGCAGAACAAGACTTGTACAGTTCTGTCTGTGATGACCTGTGATATTGCAACATGCAGTTTTTCCATCATCCTTCTGGCCTTTAAGATTTCCATCCACACATTAAAAATACCCTGGTCTGGTCTGAACCTTTCGTTTAATCTGAGCAGAAAACTGAAAATATGGGATGTGTGTTGTGGTTGCTTTTTTCAGCAGCTGAGGAGTGCGGTGGCAGCTCAGAACTGTACTTGCTATTTAAGGGAGCATCTATAATTCATCATGCTCTTTCAGGGCCTGATATCACCCTCCCTGAAAGCCCCTTTATGTCAGTGGCATGGCCTACTGAGAGACCACTTGACTCATTGAAAACAGTGCAGTCTCAGTGGTCTGGACACAGAGTCTTTAAAGCAAAAGTTCAGTGGTGATCAAAATAATATCTGCATATAAATGTGCAACATCCATTGTACATGAGATATGAATTCTCATAGACTTGAAATATTATTCATAATTTAAATCAAAAAGGTAAATTCATATTTTTATATTCATTACACTTAAAGTGGCATTTTTTTACTGTTGATCAGTATGGCTTATAGCTCATGAACATCTAACAATCTGAGATTCTCGGTTTCTGAATATTTCTTCACAATTTTGAGTAAATTGTTATTCAAACAGTATAAATTCTGTGTATCTCTTGGGCTACAATTGCCACATTCCTCAGGGGTCCAAAGTCATCTTTTCATTTGGAAATCAAGCTCCTAGAGTCTGGAGGAAGAGGGGAGAGGCACAGAATCCAAGGTGTCTGAAGTCCAGTGTGATGTTTCTGTGATGATTTGGGGTGCCGTGTCAGTCATCTGCTGGTGTTGGTCCACTGTGTTACATCAAGTCCAAAATCAACGCAACATCTACCAGGACATTTTAGAGCACTTCATGCTTCTGTCTGCTGACAAGCTTTATGAAGGTGCTGATTCCTTTTTCACAGTGCCACAACTACTGTCTAATGGTTTAGTGACCATAATATTACTTTACTTGATTGGCCAAACAACTCGTGAGCTATAAGCCATACTGATTACAACACAAAAAGCTTGAAATGGCGTTTATATGCAGTGAATAAAAACATATTACCGTTTTCCTTTGTGAAATAACTTTTAAAGAAAAATTTACTTAATCCACAATATTCAATTTTTTTTGCTGTATGACTGCAATGGATGTCCATGAACATTTGCCCCCTGTCCATTACCTTAAGTTAAGTTAAAAGTGAACAGGTTTTCTCTGGTGTATTTGTAACATTTATTGTTCATGGTAGTTGATCATATAGTTAAGAAGTGACAGATTGAGAATAGGTTGAAAATGCTGCAGTGTTCGTTTAAAGAAGCTTGAGGACTGGTGGTGAGGCAAATGATAGGGATGAATGGGCGGGTGGACGAAGCATCAGTGGAGAGGAGGACGGAGTGAGTTCAGCTTGCCTGCTGCCTGGTTTGTGCCTTGCCCTATTTTGTCTGTGCTGTGGGAGCTTAAATGCAGCAGGCCAGAGCTGGCAACAGACAAAGGATGACTGCATGAGCTCTGCTTGTCCTCTGTTTCTCTATTTTTCCTCACATTTACACACACTTACTCATTAGATGCTTTAGCTTCAGCTCTATAAGAACAGAAACCATTCCAGTCTGATGGTGAGTTGTTTGCTGGGCTTCTGTTCCTTCTTACTACAAACACACTGAATGATGATGATGATGATGATGATAAGAAGGATTACATCGGGGTTTTGGAATCTGAAATGATTCCACTGTCAAAATGGGAAGATCATTATAAATGATAAGATATATAGTTATAGCCTAATAGATGATATGATATATTTGGGAGTGAAAGGAGATTTTCATTTTAAAAATCCAGATTACGAGGGCCCCGAGTGGCTCAGCAGGCTAAGACGCTGACACTCTGATCAGAGGATCGCAAGTTCAAATCCCGATCATGCGGTTTTCCCGATCATGCGGTTTGCCATCAACAGCCAGGGCCCAAGAGGGCAAAAATTGGCAGTGCTCTCTCTGGGCAGGTAGATGGGGCGCTCTCTCACCATCACTCTCAAATTGCAATGTCCGCTGGCTCAGGCGTCTACTGATTGGTCCATTCAGAGCTGGGAACCCTGCGCTTTCCTCCGAGCGAATTGGCTCCCCAGTGATGGTGTATCAGCGGTAGTTCAAAAAGAGGTGGTGGCTGCATCACAAGCAACGGAGGAGGCTTGGGCTTGTCTTCACCCTCCTAGAGTCAGGGACAAATTGGCTACTATTACATTGGGAAGGGATAAAAATGGGCAAAAATTTTATATATATATGGGCAAAAATTTTATATATATATATATAAATATTGCTGTGAAAACATATTTTGCAGTGAGTATTATGATTGCATTTCCATCTGTCATATATGTATTTTCAATTTCCAGTTACATTAGCAGTCTGATAATCGCTGATACTGTCCGTCATCAAATCACTGAATGCATTCAGCTACTTTTAAGTTACACCCATTTCTGACACAGATGTACAAATACAAATACACACACACACAGCTTGTCTAGTCCCTGTAGAGATGTACTGCAGAGAGTGGAATAGGACTCTCTGGAGCAGATAAACATGAAACTATTGGCACCGTGTCTAATGCTAGAGAGGTATAAAGCCCCCCAGCATTGAGCTGTGAAGCTGAGGAACTGTTCTCTGGAATGATGGGAGTTCAATCCAGTACTATTAGGGTGGTGAACATCCAACATCATGTACAGTGAGGAGAATAAGTATTTGAACACCCTGCGAATTTGCAAGTTCTCCCACTTAGAAATCATGGAGGGGTCTGAAATGTTCGTCTTAGGTGCATGGCCACTGTGAGAGACATAATCTAAAATAAAACATCCGGAAATCACAATGTATGATTTTTTAAAATAATTTATGTGTGTGTTACTGCTGCAAATAAGTATTTGAACACCTGTGAAAATCAATGTTAATATTTGGTACAGTAGCCTTTACAGAGGTCAAACGTTTCCTGTAGTTTTTCACCAGGTTTGCATACACTGCAGCAGGGATTGTGGCCCATTCCTCCACACAGATCTTCTCCAGATCAGCCAGGTTTCTGGGCTGTCACTGAGAAACAGAGAGTTTTAGCTCCCTCCAAAGATTTTCTATAGTGTTTAGGTCTGGAGACTGGCTAGGCCACTCCAGAACCTTGATATGCTTCTTACGGAGTCACTCCTTGGTTATCCTGGCTGTGTACTTTGGGTCATTGTCATGTTTGAAGACCCAGCCACGACCCATCTTCAATGCTCTAACTGAAGGAAGGAGCTTGTTCCCCAAAATCTTGCAATACATGGCCCCGGTCATCCTCTCCTTAATACAGTGCAGTCGTCCTGTCCTATGTGCATAAAAATACCCCCAAAACATGATGTTTCCACCCCCATGCTTCACAGTAGGGATGGTGTTTTTGGGATGGTACTCATCATTCTTCGTCCTCCAAACATGGCAAGTGGAATTAAGACCAAAAAGTTCTATTTTGGTCTCATCTGACCACAGCACTTTCTCCCATGACTCTTCTGGATCATCCAAATGGTCATGGGCAGACTTAAGACGGGCCTGGACGTGTGCTGATTTAAGCAGGGGAACCTTCATTGCCATGCATGACTTTAAAGTATGACATCTTAGTGTATTAGCCACAGTAACCTTGGAAACAGTGGTGCCGGCTATCTTCAGGTCATTGACCAGCTCCTCCAGTGTAGTTCTCAGCTGATTCCTCATCTTTCTTAGGATCACTGATTCACCACGAATAGCGCTTTTCCACCAACACGGAACCGGCACGGTTCTGGTTCAAGAACCTAATTTTGAACCGTTCGGCGCGTTTCCACCAACAAAAATACCG
>BRDA01012147.1:32754-60941 GCA_036984385.1 Crenuchus spilurus
AGGTGGACTTTTTAGAGGTGGACTAACAGGTCTTTGAGGGCCAGAATGTTTGCAGATTGGCAGGTGTTCAAATACTTATTTGCAGCAGTAACACAGAAATAAAAGATTGAAAAAAATCATACATTGTGTTTTCCGGATTTTTTCTTTTAGATTATGTCTCTCACAGTGGACATGCACCTAAGATGAACATTTCAGACCCCTCCATGATTTCCAAGTGGCAGAACTTGCAAATTTGCAGGGTGTTCAAATACTTATTTTCCTCACTGTACAATGTGTGGTGATATCACAGTAGCAAAAGATGCAATTAATAAAGTTATTACAGCTCTTCATGTTTTCTATCCTGTAAACCCATATTGCAGATATGATCAAAATTCAAGAGACCATACAGGCCTAGTGTAAAATACAGTGTAACATTTGAGGCCATTGCTGCAGCGTTGGTCCCTCCTCGTCAATATCATTAGGAGGACGAGGTCTGCATCATGTCCTCATTCAGCACAGACCTACACTGTTACACTACAGTGTTTCTTTTTTCTCTGAAGTGATCCAGTTTGGAAGGATCCACTTTTTAAAGTAATACAGTTTCTTCTGCTTGCAATTCTGAGCTGTTTGTACAGTATATGTACACTCTTTGTAATGGTGAATCTACAACATCTCTAGAATGTTCCTTTAGTTATTATGTATCTGTATTGACCTACTGTGCTCAGTTTTTCCATACGAAGCCAAATGCTCCTACTCGGATTTCATTAGCATCCATCCAGTGCACCCATGGTGTAGTTATTGATTTGGCACAGATTTAGCGCACTATGGAATTCAGATCCCGTCCACATGTATCTGAATATTGAAAATGTAGTCTTTTTCTCTGCATTTTGGCCTCCTGTCCATATGGTAATTTAGAAAGGATTCTCTCGTTGAGATTTTTTGACATTTTTTTCCCTTTTAGTATTCGTGTGGACAGGCAAAATTTAAATTTTGGAGAAAAATAGCCTCAAACATTCTGTGTGTTTGTTACAGTTTTTTTACTGGGCATCCAGAGCAAGAATAGGATACTGATGTGTGCTCAGCTATAGAGATGAAAAGGTATGGAAATGGAATATTATAATTATAGTGGCCAAAGTTATCACTATTATTTTGGTATTTAGAAAATATTATGAAAAATAAATGTTATACACTGCCTGTCCAAAAAAGGTCACCACCTGGATTTAACTAAGCAAATAGGTAAACGCTATTGGATAATTACTGCATTGGTTATGTTTCATTTCGCAACAACTTATTTAACCCTAACTGATGCAACGAGTAGCTCCTCATTTGTTGAAAAACCGTGTAAACAACTGTATCAAAAGACACATTCTGTGCTCATGTATTCTGATGAGTCAAGATTTACCCTTTTCCAGAGTGATGTACAGATCAGGGTAAGAAGAGAGGCGGCTGAAGTGATGCACCATTTATGCGTAGTGCCTACTGCACAAGCCTGTGGCGGCAGTGCTATGATCTGGGGTTCCTGCAGTTGGTCAGGTCTTTTTTCTTCCCTGATGTCACAGGCTTATTCCAAGATGACAGTGCCATGATTTAACTGGCTCCAATTGTGGTTTAGGGAGCATCATTTTCACACATGGATTGGCCACCACCATGGAGAGTGCAGACCCAAACCCCATTGAGAATGTGCTGTAGAAGACTGTGCAGTGGTCCAAATCTCCCATTATCAATACAAGATCTTGGTTAAAAAAATGAATGCAACTCTGGACAGAAATAAATGTGACATTGCGGAAGCTTGTGGAAGTGATGCCACAGTGAATGCGTGCCATAATCAAAGCTAAAAGTGGTCCAACAAAATATTAGTCTCTTGACACTTTTTTTTGGCCAGGCAGTGAATATTGAACAATGTAAATCAAATTAGCAGCACTGTCATTTTTGTTTGCATAAACATAAAAAATACATAGTCAGTACATTATGTAAACAAATATATAAAAACGTCTCTCAAAGTTAGAATTCATAAATTAACATTTTAATTTTAATTGACATGCTTTCAAGATTAAAGTCCTAAAGTTTCATATGTAAAACTCTGCTCTTCCAAAAAGCAGCACACAGTGTTTACTTGCTGCCATGTTTTTGCTGACACAAACAAATCCTCACTGTGCCTTCGTAGCTGCATCTGGGAGACTAGCCGGGTTTCCATTCAAACCTTTTGCAAATGTTACAGCAGAAAATGATGTGAATTAATGTGTTTGCATCCACTACAGTTATATGAAGAAATTTTGAATGGTGTGGCTTCCATTCATGAAGAAGTGGAATCAAAACGAGCACCCCTGTTCTGTTTAACATACAGGCTACTGTAATACAGGCTCTAGACATGCACTAAAACTCATGACCAAGTTTTATGGGCTATTCTCTACTCCGCTATAAACATATTAAGAGTTTAGCTTTGCCTTCATTGCTCTTTAGTGCACAGGTGTCCTTTTTAAACATTAAACATGCTAGGAACACCCCTTATCTCAGGAATGTGCTGCCGTTTCAGAGACAGCGGCATAACCATGCAGCGTAAACAGTCCCACATGCTGCCAACACACTGTTTGACAATCTCAGCACTTGTTGCTTTCTGTTATGTAAAATAGATGTTATTTCTTCTTGGGGCTTTTCTATGCCAACCCTATTAGACTAGCACACTCGTTTTTGAGCTATTTTTGAATTCCTGTGTGGATGGAGAGAGTTTCAAAATGGGCCTCATTGATCAGACTTTCCTAAGAAGAAATTTCTTCTTAAAACTTGCACAGTTCTTGAGAAGATTCTGACATTGACCAATCTTTACTTATTTGGGATTTGTTCAGTTTACAACATCCATCATGATTAGAGCGGAGCTGCAAACAGTTGTGTGATTTACGAACCCATAATGAATCTAACCTAAATTTTTTGGACTTTTCTCTGGAACAAATGTAAGAAAATTCCTAAGAAGATATTGCCAAATGAGGCCCATTGATGATGTGGTGTTTGGTTTTTTTTTTTCTTTTTTTCTTTTTTTCGGACAGTAACAGCTTTACAAACACTATAGTGGAGAACCCACCCATTTGACCTTAAGCTTAGCCTGACATGGCAGTTAACACAGGGGAAGGGCCATGTTTGTCTTGGACTGTAAATACTACATAGATCTAAGACATTTACTTTTAGCAGGTTGCACTGGGATGTGGTATTAGGTTCGTATGAAGCACCCTTGGAGCTGAACAGCACTAGAACATGTTCTGTCTTTAGGTCTTCCTGTGTTTAATGTGACTGAAGGCAGAAATTCATTCATCCTGTTGGACTGTTTCAATATTGTTATACAGAAGTGATCTCTACTGCTCAACTGAATCTGCCCGCAAGGAGAGATTTAAAGCTGAAGAAAATGAGAAAATTGATGATCCTTTTCCTGTAATGCAGAAGTGGGCGTGAATTGATTCTAGTAAAGCTGAATGTGTGTGCAGGGGGTGGACTGTGGATGTGGTTAATACCTCTAAAAGCCTTGTGCTGTTTTTTTTTGTTTTTTTTGCTGACCTTTGCCCCATTCATTATTGAGGTGTCTCCTGTGTTTGACATCTTTCTGTTAAAGAAATAATAGATGGAGAAAGGCTGTGTATGTACAAATCTTGACCATGTACAGTACATTCAGTCAGATGCAAAAGTTAAAATCTATGTATTGTTGAACTTTTATGTGAAAATAAATTACATATTTAAAATAAACAGCCCTAGTATATCATGTGTATACATGCTGTGAAACATGCACCCTGTATTCACTGATGTATAGTATAGATACTGCACTGAGTATTACATTAGTAGTGATGTTTATGTAAGTCCACATACAATTCCAGTAGTTGTTTTTGTTTTAATCTCCCAGTAAAATTGCTCAAACTAAAGATACATAGTGTGGTTAGTAAATTAATATAATCATAATTAAAATATTTGCACTTTTATTTCTAAACCATGTAACATACACCAACCTTCAATAATATTTTTCAGCTCTACTGAGCATACAGGTGCACTTTATAGTTTTTAAATTACAGACTGTAGTCCATGTGTATCTCTATATACTTTATTAGCCTCCTTTCACCCTGTTCTGCAGTGGTCAGTACCCCCACAGAGCAGGTGGATCGTTCTCAGCACTGCAGTAACACTGACGTTGTGGTGGTGTGTTAGTATATGTTGTGATGTTATGATTTTAAAGTGTCTGCTAGCTGTCCGCTCAGACATTGTTGGCGGAGTAAAGTCAGAGACAGTAGCTCATCTCTTACTGCACAGTTCATCAGTGGTCATCATCTAGTCCTTCATCAGTGCTCACAGGATGCTGCCCACACAGTAAATCTTCCAGTGTTAAATCAAAACTATTAGAATTAAATTAACACTGAGAGTGTTACATTTTGACACACTCAGTGTTAATTTAACTCTAATAGTGTTGATTTAACACTGGCAGATTTACTGTGCAGAGGACATTGTTGGCTAGATGGTTCTAGTTGGTGAACTATCCCTAGTCCAACCATTCCACTGAGGTGTCACCACCACCACGTCAGCGCTGAGGATGATCCTGATTATTGAAGAAAAGGGTGAAAGGTTAACAAAGTATACAGACAAACAGATGGACTACAGTCTGTAATTGTAGAACTACAAATATGGTCAGTGTATATAAAATGGATATTGAGTGTAGACACAAGGAGGTGCTCTTAAAGGCTGATTGGTGTGGTGTATATAGTGTTGTTATTACTAATGCACAGTAATCCTTTTTCATCCTCCATCATGTCCTCACCTCTAGGGCTGAAAGTAATCTAAGCCATGTAAACATGTAAAGTAAACCCTGTTCCTGAACTGTGCAGAGCCAAATGGTGCACCTTCTTTACGATGGTCAGACAGAGTAGATCAGAGTTTTGTTGTGGTAGTGTAGCTTATATGGACACTGGTTTCAGGAAACGGAGCTTGTGCAAGTTTTAAGAAAGTTGCTACATCTGTACTAGATTCTCACATGTAGTTTTTTGGTGTTTTAGCCATTTTTCTGCTGAGAAAACTATTCTTCACTTCTGTTTTTTTTTATTTATTTCATACTTGCTTTGAAAGTGGCCCAGTGACCAGAGGAATTTGACCCTCATGAAGTGAAACACACACACACACTTGCTAGTGAACACACACATTGGGGGCAGTGGGCAGCCCTGTCCACTGTGCCACCAGGAGCATTTGGTGGTTTGATGGTGTTGAACCGGTGACTTCCTTAACCACAAACCCCTGGCTGCCACCCAAAAAAAAAACATTTAAATGTATATTTTGTAAGTGTGTAAAGTCCTTAACCCAGTTTCACCTCCTCCTTCCGCTGGAGAGCAGAGTAGCCACAGTCTTGACTTATCTCTCTCACCCTTACAGCTATATTAAGCTGTGCTGTTGTTATGGCTGTTAACTGCTGTCCCTTGTGTTGGTGTGTTTTTCACTCTCTTGCTCGCTCTCTTCATAGCTCTCTCGCTCACTCTGCCCCTCCCTTCCCTGCTTCCCCCCCTTTGTGTGTTTGACTGCTGTTGCTAACGGGTTGTTCTGTTGGATTTGTGCCCCGACAGCCCGAGACGCTGATGAGCGAGAGAAGTGGATCCACGCCTTAGAGGGAACGATTCTGCGCCACGCCCTCCAGCTACGGGTAAGAGCTCAGACTGTTTCAGCTCACAAGGAACAGGACAGCTTCACACAGCATATTCTGCCAAGAGCTTCATGTTGGAGGAATCTGCACTCATTCTTTAACTCTCAACTCTTTAACTCAAAAGTGCTTCACTGTATGTTTTTAAAGGACTGGAGAATATGTCAAACTTGACTTGTCAGGACTACCTTCTACATGATTTTACTACTTTATTAGGCTCCTGCTTAAGAATAATGTTCACACATCTTACTTTCTTTATCAATAATAATAATAATCCACTGTCCACTGGTTAAATGCAACTTTTCTGCTTTGTTGAGGAGGCAAAACCCAGACATTCACAAAGCTTGTAACTGTAGAACTGTAAAGTGCACCTGTATGGTCAGTATAATGTCCATATGATGTCAAAATCAGCTCCACTGACCATATAAGTGCACTTTGTATTTCTGCAATTACAGAGTGTGGTCCATCGGTTTCTCCTTTTGTTTGGTGTGTATTTAATATCCCCAAGACCTTTCACTTTCTCTCTTTGCCCGTTTGATTCTTTTCTGCCCTTTGTACAAATCAGTCTTTGTCTGTCTCTCTCTGTCTCTCTCTGTCTCTGTCTCTGTCTCTGTCTCTGTCTCCGTCTGTCTGTCTCCGTCTGTCTGTCTCTGTCTGTCTCTGTCTCTGTCCGTCTGTCTGTCTCTGTCCGTCTGTCTGTCTCTGTCCGTCTGTCTGTCTCTGTCCGTCCGTCTGTCTCTGTCCGTCCGTCTGTCTCTGTCCGTCTGTCTCCGTCTGTCTCTGTCCGTCTGTCTCCGTCTGTCTCTGTCCGTCTGTCTCCGTCTGTCTGTCTCCGTCTGTCTGTTTCTGTTTCTGCCTCTGTCTGCCTCTGCCTCTGCCTGTCTCTGCCTCTGTCTGTCTCTGCCTCTGTCTGTCTGTCTGTCTGTCTCTGTCTCTGCCCCTTCCTCCTGTCTCTCTCTTTCAAATTAAAATTCAAATACGCTTTATTGGCATGACCATATTGAAACAGTATTGGCAAAGCATTATGAGGACTTCAAAAGAAATTAGACAAAAATAAGTATAAATAAATAAATAAAAAAGTGAGAAAGAACCATAAGGAATGATATAGAAATAACTAAAATGACATTAAATAAAATAAATATGAATACAAATGTGATGACAGACAGGGCATTTTGGTGTGTGTGTGTGTGTGTGTGTATAAAGTGTTAGGGTCACTCACTGTCCCTCATGTTGTGACAGGATGATATGTACTGTCCTGCTGTCTCTCTGCTCTCCCAGCAGGATGGGCAGTCTGAGCTCAGAGGTTAGGCGGCTAAACTGGGGGTGAATTTTTTTTAAATAGTTGGAAATAAAATTGCCGAATGTGTTTATATTTATCACACTGTGTGAGGAAGTGCAGCACTGTTGGCACAGTCTCTGCTCTCTAGGTTGCCAGGACTGTCTGTAGCGGCCAGTCTGCAGGGCCAGGCTGTGGGCACTGAGTCTGTACTTTGTCAGCGTGGTTCTGTGTTTAGGATCAGTCACTGGGCTCAGGTACTCTGTTACTCTGCCAGATAGCACTGCATTCTGCTTTGTGCTTGTGTGTGTGTGCTCCAGTGTGTGATGGAGTTTTGTTTTTGGAGTGCCAGAATTTGGTTTGGTCTAATTGATGGTACTGCAGACTGGTCCTGACCTGTACTGGTGTTAGTGTGTGTTATTGAGCTCAGGCTCAGAACCAGCGGAGGGAGCTCTTCTCTTGACTCAGCTCTTGGCATTGCAGGGCTTTATGGTGGTAGGAGTCGGGGTCACTTTTTTAAGTGTAGCCAATATTTGATCATTTTCTCTCTCTCTCTCTCCTGTCTCTCTCGTGTGTGTGTGTGTGTGTGTGTGTGTGTGTGTGTGTGTGTGTGTGTGTGTGTGTGTGTGTGTGTGTGTGTGTGTGTGTGTGTGTGTGTGTAACTGTGCTGCTGACTGCATGTATCTACTCGCATGCATGACAAGCATCCTGTCACATGGCCCAAAAACTCCCGATGAGCCAATCACAGCTCTGTATACTTGCTCTGCCTCTCATCTGCAGATGACTCATCCAATCAGAGTAACTGTTCATAATTGTTGCATAGCGTCAGGGCAACTTTTTTTCTCTTACCTTTTTTCTTAGTTGAGGAAGTCTGTACTTCCTTTCTTGACTACCATGAAGCAGTGCTGGTCTTATTTGCTGTGTAACTGAACAGAATTTTTGTGGATTTATACTGAAAGCTGCTGATGTCATTTCTTGGAAGTGGATTCACAGACCAGCAGGAAACACTGAGAGAGAGATAGGGCGGGACAAGGGCAGGGAGGGGTATCTGTTCTCTCAGCTCAGCTGAGGCAGACGTCCTGTAAGTATCCCTGTGTTTTTGGAGGTTACTGGTCTAGTTTATATGTTTAATTGTGATTAAATATGTAAAATTGTATTTGGGATTTCTACCTTTCTAAAGTTTGGAAGCTTTTGCCATAGTAATACTGATTGTTTTATTACAATAAAAACTTGGATTTAACTGTGGATTAACATATTACTGAATATTCTCTGAAACATAGTTTTAGATGTTTTATTCAATATTTCAAGAATTTTGTGAAAAATGTTTTCAGTGCTCTGTTAAAGAATCTAATTATCAGTCGTTTATCTAATCAAATTATTTCATTTTCTAATTATCTAAACTAATTCATCATTCTGGACTTCTCTTAGCTTTCTAATGTTCTACAAAAGTATGGAAAACTGGGAAGCTGAACAGGGTTAGTATATTACAAACGCTTTATATATGCAAGCAGGTTTCTGTTGAATGATACTGTATATGAAAAGTGTGTTTCATTGTTTGGTCTATAAATGTGGACAGTAGGGCAGGAACTTGGGTATATAGGTAGCACAATAATACTTTTTCCTTTTATGACACAGCTATTTTAACCTTTAGAATCTGCCCTAATATTTAAATTTTATAAAGAGTTCTTTTTAATTTAAGCACTTCACGTAAGATTTTAAAGTAGTCTCACAAGAAATTCATTTAATAACAACATTCTCACAATGTGAAGGTGCATTTTTTTGTGCCGGTAATTGGTCCAGTACTGACATCTGCTTTCCGTTGACTGCCCGCTCTAGGTGTAAACTTCTGTTTATGTATCCTTTCATTTGTGATCTTTCACTGGCTGTTGTACCGTCTAGCTTTGGGCTGATAGTGACATTGTTCATCACTGATGGCTGACATACATCACAGTGTTGAGCCAGCATCATAATTCCAGTTCTCCATGTCCACGTGTTTCATTCCTCTCTTCGGAAAACATTAGAGCTTCCCCAGCATGTCACTATGACTTTGACTTTCAGTTTTACTTTCACTTTTATTGCCCATTTTTGGGAACATAACGTCACCTCTTATTCAAACAGGTATAGCTGGTTACACACTCCCATGCTGCTATTATAAAGCTGACTTGACTTTTCCATAGTTATTGGTTCGTGAAGAGGGCTCTTCAGTGAAGAAGCTCACTAAGCGACATTTCACTATATATAGTGGAACCTCGGTTATCATTTGGCCTGTTTTTATTGTACAGTTCAGTTATAATTGAATTTCAGGGAAATTTTATTCAAGTCATTGTGTGCCCATGTGACTCGCCGCTAAATTCTCGAAAACATCTATCTGCACATTTGTTACTCTCACACACGTTCGTCATTCATTATGGCTTTGTTATGCATTGTTTTTCTAACTTTTTTTTGTTGATAACAAAACAAACTAAAATGCATCACATTAAAGCAACGGCGCTCATTGAAAACAAATACCGACCGAGAACCTCTAGGACGGGTGTACAAAACAAACGCTGCCAGCTGGACAACACCATCACACTCTAAAATGGAGCATAAGCTCCCAAGAGTGATGTTAAATGTTAATTTATCCGTTTCTTTAATTTTTTGTATGTAAAACTATAGTTATTCTATATAAAATATTTTTTTAATGTTTTGGAGTGTCTGGAACGGATGAATTGGATTTACATTATTTCTGATGGGAAAAATTGCTGCAGTTATCATTCATTTCGGTTATCACCAGACACTTTACCACGGATTAATGATGAAAAGCTAATAAATACAAGCTTCCATTGTATTAATCTTCAGAATGTACAAAAAATATTAAAATAAAGTAAAAAAAAAAAAAAAGAATAATATTTTAAGAACAACATAAAATACACAATTGAATTGCAGCAAAAAGCTGATTTACTTAAATAAATTTTTTGATTTTGTATATAAACATTTTGGCCTTTTAAAAGCCTCTGCCTGGTTTCTGCAGGCCTCCACACTTGTGGTACCTTTTTAGTGACCATATTTGTTGATGATGAAGAAAAAGTAAAGAAAGGCCACCGCTATACCCCACCACCAATACAACCACCACCCATCTGATGTCATTGTCCATCGCTATGTTTACCTGTAGAGATTGCCATATGCCACTTAGGCTGGCATTGCCCAACCTTATTGCAATCTGCTTTGCTGGGTCAGACTCATATCAGTGATGTTTACACTGTGTGTGTCTACCTGCCTGTGTTGACATACCAAATACAGCCAAAGCTCCAATATTGTTTTGCTTAAAGATAAGAGTGGTATTGTGTGGTCACCATTTCACATAGTTTCTCTGAAACATATGAAAGTAGAATGTTCACAAAAGAGCACAATTGACATCTAACTCAACAATTGCAAAAATAAGCTTTTTAAGAAGGAAAGGACATAAAAATCTAATGAGAGCCAAACAACTTGCTACTGTTTTTGTTGTTGTTTACAGGCTTTCTGTAAATAATGTATGATATGTAGTTGATCAGCGTTCTATATCTGCTGATTATGCACACGATATGCTACATAAATTGTCATTTAACAATGTTATGACCACTCCAGTATGGAATGAACTTGGTTGTGGCATCACAGATGCTATGTGACAGGGTTTACTGCATGTTTAAATGAGTGAGCACACCAGTCAGCTGTAGCAGAGTGTAAAACAATCATCACGGATGTGATTTGACTGATAATGGGTGAAGGGTGATGGCATCTCAGAAACTGATGCTTTGTGGGATGTTCTAGAGGTAATACTGCTGTAGTGAGGGTGTAGTAAGAATGGACTCCTTGTATGTTGTGTGCCTCGTAATGACATAACAGTCTTATCCCATGCCAGAGGAGAGCAATGACTCTGGTGAGTGGTACAGAGCAATTGATGCACCACAGTGGACCAGTTAACCTCTACAGTGAACACAGAAGTAATGAAGAAAGTGTCAGTGATCACTGTGTCACATTTGTAACATCCTGGCCGAGTTCATTGTGGTCATGTCTGATGTGACTGTGTATGTTCATCATAACTTTATCATGATAATCAGCACCATATCACCCACTGCTGATGTTAAGTAGAAAGGTTCTTGTTTTGACTTGTGGAGTAGAGTCTGACCTAAGAGCATAGCAGCATTAATGCAGTTCTACTGGATTTCAGTGTTGACTTGGGCCGTGACTCAGGTTCTTTTAGTCAGAGCGGAAACTGTTTCCTGTCTGCTCTTACGACCAAAGCCTGCAGGTGTTTACATGGTTAGTCAGAGGCGGACAATGTGCCAGCACATCTTTCTCTCTTTGTCCTTGGAGCTAAACGTGATTATGTCAAATACATAGTTAGGTTCAGACATGCTTCATGTCACGTCGCTATTTATCCAGTAGTTAGTGTCTTGATTGGACTTTTAAGACACTATGAGCTTCTACAAATGAGGCTATAGTACTGTTTCCCAGTTCTGATTTAGAACAACTGGGTTACAGATTATTCACTATAATGGAAATTTTCTATTTAAAAAAATTTAATTTAATTTTTTGAAGCCTAACTCCGACATATCTGAAGTACGTGATTAGATCTAGCTTTCATTTCATTGCTGTTTGCATGTAGGCTTGTATATCGATGGTGAGGAAAGGGTGGGGTTTTGGTTGTAGACTGTAAATGCTCTGTGGTATGTGACCAGTAGGACTGGGTAGCATTCAATTTCTTACAAATTGTAGAGCAATACTTAATTTTTTTATTATAAACCAGAAGTAGGTGTGGCTTACACTGGACATGATTGTTAGATTCAAGAGTTTTATTGTCAAATGCACAGTAAAGCAATCTTATTCAGAATTCCTAGCATTCCAGCATAGAAAAAGAATAAATATAAAAATACACATTTAAAAAAAATCCGAAACTGGAAGTTCACTGAGTGCAGTAGATTGCAGACTAATCAAGAAACTATAATAATAACATGGATATGAAGTATAATTTCAAAACTAGCCTCAAGTCTATAAACAAAGCATCACCTGTGATTTTCTAATTGAAATTTTGCATTACATCATATTGAATTTTCCATGTCTGAACCTCATTATGTATTTGCCATAATCATGTTTAGCTCCGAGTGCAAAGACAGAAAGGACTAACCATTTAAACACCTGCAGGCTTTGGTCGTAAGAGTGTTTAACATTTCAATTTCAAGTTTTTCAGAGTGAGCTGAAAAACAAAGTAATTTAGCCTGTAATTTTCTCAGAGAACGAGGAAATTAACAGATGTGGCAGATCTGGCTGTAAATAAAAACACAGGAGCTCCTGTAAAAGAAGAAATTAACGGGGCCTTGCGCTGACACTATGACCAGAGGATCGCGAGTTCAAATCCTGGTCTTGCTGTTTGCAATCAACATCCTGCAAAAATTGGCAGTGCTCTCTCTGGGTGTGTAGATGGCGCTCTCTCTCCCTATCACTCACACATTGCAATGTCTGCTGGCTCAGGTGTCTTCTGATTGGTCCATTCAGAGCTGGGAACCCTGCGCTTTCCTCCGAGCACGTTGGCTCCCCAGTGATGGTGTATCGGTATACTCTTGTATAAAGAGGTGGTGGCTGCATCACACGCAGCGAATGAAGTGTGTGCATGTCTTCACCATCCTAGAGTCGTAAAGTGATGGGGAGAGTCACTTAGTGGATGTGATGGGTTAATTGGCTACTACCACATTGGGAAGGGGAGAAAATTGGCAAAAACATAAATGAAAAAAGAAGGGGGAAAAATTAATCCAGGACCTCGATGTACATTTAATCCAATCTGAATAGGGCTATAGCCACACCCACATGTCATCAGCATGCAAGTTCTTCACAATGAGTGAGCAATATAAGAAGCTCACAATGTGAAGTAACTGCATTACCAAAGTGAGCCAAGGAAGAACAACCAAAATCAGCTATGAAAACTGCAATCAGTGCATCTCTGTTGTTCACAACACTGTGATGAAACACTAGAAGCAGCGTTGCATCAGTCCTACGTTAGCAAATACAAAGGCTTAAGGTTTTTCCCTTTTTACTGTAAGCATGAGCATGTTTTTTGTCCTTTACTGGTTATCCTCTTTGAGTTGACTCACTGGATCACATGCTTTGTTATGGGTCCATCCCACCACCTTTGCTCCCAGTGAACACTTATTAGCTCAGGAGCAGAACAGACTTTGACCCCTTTATAAAGTGTTTTCAGCTTTATTGTAAGAGTGGTAAAATGGCAGAGAACTGTTGATGGCTTTCCTCCATCTCCCTTTGAGCTTCCGTTTGACCAGTTCCCGCCCTGGAGGTCGTCGTAAAGTTGGTCAAGCCCCCCAGCGCAGAGCAGAGTCCAGATCGGGGAGTACCTAATACTTTACTATCCGTATATAACTACGCTTGTGCAGTGACTCTCTTATGGTGGCAGCTGCTCTGTCTGCGGACTCTAAAGCAATAGAAATAACAGTATGGTGTACAGCAGGCTATAAATTCTGCTTGTATTTTGTCAAATAGGCTGCTCTGAAAGAAACTGAGTACTCACAGAGTGACTGATTAGCTTACTTTGCTAAACAAATAAGTCACTGTGTGACTTTATTGGGCTGAGTTATTGTAAGCTGTGCATATTAGGATGTATCAGTGAGCATAAGGTACTGGATTAGAATATGTCATGATATATTCTTACACATTCAGTTTCAGGAAGCTAGTTTGGTGCTGCTTGTTTCTGGATTTCACCCTGCTCAGATTAGCTGATAATGTTTAACAGAAATTAATATTTTTTATAGTTTTGTTGTATTTTGGCTTAATTTTTGTGTGTCAGATTGAAGGTGAGCTGAATCTTACACACCACTATAACCATCAAAAGATTGTATCTATTATATCAAAAGCAGAAGGGGAAAAGAGCAAGAATGCTGTCCTTAATTGCTCTCAAAATGTCACTGTTAACAGAGTGCAGCACTCCGCCAGCCGTGTTTATACAGGCACGCTCTGGTCTAAAAATGGCCTTCATTTTTGACTGGAAATGCCTTGATTCCATTAGTGTATGACCTGTTCTTTCATGGGCAGTTATAGGCTTGTTAAAAAGCCTAGCTGAGGTATGCAGCTCCTTCTAGTATTACAGCCAAAAACTGCTACCATTACTGCTGCGATACCTTGTAAATTTTGCCTTCAGCATGAAAAGATTCTCATAGGGGCATTCTGCTATTAAGCTCTTGAATGAGGAACGAAACAAAGCTGCTTCAAAACACAATGCAGTGCTTATTAGCAGAAGAAAAATGACTGACGACAGTAAAAGAGTCAGTAAATGAGGATGGAAAGGATTCCGTTCATAAAATATGCATAACATTAAGTACAGAATAACAGACGATAAAATGGAAAATCAACTGAACTAGTACATCTCCAGAAACTAGAATATATGGAAAAAAATTGTTTTTGATCTTAGTTTAATTTAAAGAGATGAACGGTCATATTTTTATATTCCTTACACATAAAGTGACATATTTCAAATCTTTATTGCGAACACAAATGATAATTTTTGATATTATAATTAAATTATTTTATTTTATTTATATATACACACAATCCCGGTGATGAGCTACATTTGTGTCTGCTAGGGTGTCTTGTTTTATTATTATTATTATTATTATTTTATTTATTATATAATGTATATATTTTTATTACGTAATTTTATTGTCCAATGTGTTCGACCTCCGCATTTATCTATACAGTGAAACACACACACTAGGGAACACACTAGGGGGCAGTGAGCACATGTACCCAAAGCAGTTGGCAGACTCTATCCATAGCGCCTGGGGAGCATTCGGGTCATTAGGTGCCTTGCTCAAGGGCACCAGTCCTGCTAGGGCATCAAACCAGCGACCTTCTGATCACAAGACCAACTTCTGAAACACCAGCCTACAGCTGCCCCTGACCTTGTCACATGCATAAAAATTGTCGGCACACTCTGATTGGATAGTCTTGGAGTATGTTTTTTTTTTTTTTTTGTCTATATTGTATATTTTGTATTGTATATTTGTCTATATTGTCTCTCTGAGTTGATCATAAAATATCCACATTGATGTGACTGATAGTGATGAGGAGAATTAGATTATAAATTAGACAATAAATGAATGATCTATTGAGTCCATTGTGTTAATGGTCAAGCAGAAGTGGATAGTGCTTACTGTGATTTAATGTCAGGTGAGTTAGTTATGCTAAAAACGATTTTAACTTTTTTTTTACTTTATTGCCATTAATACACAATAACATACAATTAACATTATAAAACCAAATATAACAATTACCTTGAGATCAGGCTTCACTTAACATACATTAAAGACATAACATATATACCTCTTTTTATACCTTCCGCTTCTTCATACTTAAGTATTTATACATATATATATCCGTAGACATACCTACACATGGATAAACTTGGATCTACACATACATAGGCACATATTCCAATTTTTTGCATAAAGCAGGGGTGCACAATACGTCGATCGCAATCTACCGGTCGATCGCAAAGGTAGTGTGGGTAGATCGCATGGCATTTTTAAAAAATAGACGTCAGCCTATCATCCGTCCTTGCTATAAAATATGTCACTTGATTGACATACAGGGAGACTGTTCGAGCACTAGGACCCAGCAGGAATCCAAGCCGCTCAATCTGAAAATCCTGTTTCACTTTAGACTGCCCACAAGCTCATTTGATTGGCTCTGCCATTTCTTGCTAACGTGTGATTGGCCGTCTCCGCTATCGCTTCATAAAACAGCATCTGGACTTGTGTTAACCTGCATTTTTCAAGTTGACCAGCAGTCCGTGTTCACCTGTCACTGTAAGTTCTTAACATGTATGTTTGTTCTGCCTGTGTAAGAAGCCTAAAACTGACCATTTCCATACAGAGTGGATGACTTTTTTACAATATCATTTTTGAAGTGTGTTTGCCTTGACTACATTATTTGGCGTCAGCCTTTTCACACATGAACATCATTAAGTCCAAGTATCGTTCCACTATGACTGATGATCATTTGGAGGTTTGCTTGAGGCTGGCTATCAGCAACTGCTGTCCAGACTCTGCATCCCTGACTGATTCTATTCAGTGCAAGTCATCAGAGTAAAGTAGGCTAATAACAAAACATGTACACAGATGTATTGTGTACTATGGGTTCACATAGTTATTCAAGGTACACCAGCATACACTGTACACATAAACTGTCTGTATATTTATAAATAAATGTGTTGCATTTGTATATTAGGTAGATCATTTTGACTTAGTCATTAGATAAGTAGCTCGCAGGCTGAAAAACCCCTGGTATAAAGCTATATGGAAAAACCCCTGGTATAAAGCTATATGGAAAAACCCCTGGTATAAAACGTTGTTGCCATCTTTGTGTTTTTCATTTATGGCTACGAAAGACTACAGCGGTGCAACATCTGTCCACCACAGGTTTTTTGTCAAGTGACACTTATTGTCTGGGCTATAAATTGGTCTGTAATGTTAATTAACATTCACAAGAGTCTGAAAGACGATTTGACTCTTATCTGAAATGACTTTCACTTTAGAAAAAGTGAAGAACACTAAAAAATAAACATGTCAGAAAGGGTTCTTTAGACCAGAGTCATAGAAGAACCACTTTTGCTGAAACTGGATTTTTGTAAATGAGATATAGAAGTGTAAAGAATCTTTTTCAAGTTGAATGAATCTTAAAAGAACGATTCATTCAGTTATATTCACACTGTTTTCCACTAAAATAGTCATCCAGCCAAGTCATGCTTGGAGGTCAAATTTTACTTCTTTATTTTAGAACCGGTTACCAAACAATAGTCACCTAAATTAACTTGGTTCCAGTAAAACACATCAAAGCATGCTTCAACCCACTCAACCCACATTCAAGTCTCACGTACTGAGTTTTAGAACATAGGACTGTGAACTGTAAAAATGAATCAGTTCTCAGTGCTACAGGCAGCCACTTCAGACAGCAGCAGTGCTGGTAGAAGACTGATCTAGAGTCAGTTTAAGTGACTGGTCTCGGCTCAGATTTCTCTGTATTCATGACATCCACAGTCTTCTACAGCTGTCTGAAGTGACTTCCTGTAGTAGTGGCAATTCAATAATTGTTATTGTTCATACTGTGTCCTTAAAGGTGGTCTGTGAGACGTTTATTAGCCCTGAATCTGGTTTGTTTCGTTAGTTCTAAACTAAAGAAGCAGCATTTAGACTCTAAACATGTCTTGTACATCATGGGAAAATTACATTACTTACAACATTATGTAAACATGCCTCCGGGCTGAACCCTTCCTTTAAGACAGCGTGAAGAATTTTATTTTTCATTTAATTTATATTCATAGAATAGTAAATACAGAATATGTGAAAACTTAGGGTTGGGGTAATGGTCCTGTTAAAGGTAATAGAAGTGTAGTGTTATTTGTTTTTCCACTATGTTCTTTGTATCCAAATGTCACCTCATGTATTGGCCTGTATTCTATAGTCTTATGTAGCTGGGGTGGCCTCCCCGTCTGATTTCTGTTTGGATGGTATTCTAACTGTGTAACTCAGTTAATCTCATTAGCCTGGTTAGAAAAAAAGAACAGACTGGGTACAGTGCTGCTGCTTGGTCTCCAGATCTCCTGAAAGTGGAAAGCAGAACACGGCTTAGGGAAGGAACGACATGGAGGTGTTTATGACAAGAGCAATGACTCAAAACGGTCTCTGTTGCTTTCATTTCCAGGAGGCAGAGACGGCGTTCGTTCCAAGCGTTCAAGACTTTGACAAAAAGCTTGCTGAGGCAGATGCGTACCTGCAGATTCTGATTGACCAGTTAAAGGTAAGCTTCATTGGGTTTTCAAAAAGTGAGCTGTCATTTGGTTGAGTTGGGAAATTAACTTTTACTTGCGATTGTGGTATCAGTATTCCAGACCTCTTTACCGCCACAACTGTCCGGAATCATTAACCAGCTCTCTGCCAAGGCTTGCAATGTTTTGGCCCATCATGTCATGTTATGCCTATGTTTATGTTCCCATGTCTCTAATTTTGAAATTTTGTAAGGGTCTTTGAGTTCTTGGAAAAGTGCTATATAATAATAATAATAATAATAATTATTATTATTATTATTATTATGTTAGTAGTAGTAGTAGTAATGTGTAAATAATAATAATTAGTAGTAGTAGTAGTAGTAGTAGTAGTAGTAGTAGTAATTTTTTACTGTTTTATCTGTATTCTCAGGGTTTCCACTGATCCTTTAAAGTCTACAGACAAAACTGATGGCTGTTAAATGTTTGAAAACTCTGTGCTTGATATTAAACTCTTCGATGAGACCTTGCTGAAGAGTCATTCTGCATATTAAACTACTGCCCATTGTACTGTAGGGTTGTAACAATATCAGAATATTGATACCAAGTATCACAATACTAGATACCACGTTGATACGCGGGTTATAAATAAAAACACCACTAACACCATGTTTGCTTGGTAGAACAGAAATGTTTACACATTTTTACAACTTGTCCATTGATTTAGTCAAAATTAAATCTCTGTAATCCATACAGAACAAGATCCATACAGAATAGAGCAAAAAATGCCACCAAAACAGTGCAGCTAATTTAAAACATTTAAATATTGAAAGTTTGAATATAGAATTGATTGCCAAATTTAAGTACTGAAAAGTTTTAATACTTGGTACAACTCTCTAGTACTGAGAGTTGTGTGCATTGCTCTGAACTGGAGATTGTATTGTTTTGCTTTTGCAGTGTTGATGTTTGAATATTTTCTTTAATTGTTATCAGAGAAAATGTAAAAAAAAATCTAATATTGGTAGACCATTTAAATTTCATACCCTTTCTCACATCTTATCTCCTTTGTCTTGTAGCTCTTTGATGACAAAATAAAAGACTGCAAAGATGACGAAGCACGCAGAGTAAGTCATCATCACCATCTTGTGCAATAGACATCTCTATGAGAGCATGCAATGGTTGTTTTATATACAAACTGTTTGCAAAGCTATGAGAGAACTTTAGTTTACTTCACACATTGTTAGCTAACATACTATCTTAGGGAGGTTGTAGTGCTCTGTTTATATTGCATAAGAGTTTTAAACTGTCCTTAAAGTACAGGATTTCGTTATTCTGTGAACCTCATGACTTAACAAGGATTTCACTTCACCTTCACCTTTCAGTTCTCTTTTTCTCATGTGGACATTTTTATAAAATCCTTTATTAAGGCTGCTTTATTGAACCACTTTTGCATACTGATGGAAATGGGCAAAAATGATTAAGCTATCATAATATTGACTTTTTTTAATTTTAGAAAATCGAGAACCTGAAAGAAACGACTTGTGTAAGTAGGTCCATGACATGTTATCCTATTTTCTATGCATAATTTTAGTCAAAGTCAAAACCTCACTCTCTTTTGGTGTTTTTGTGTTTAGAGTATGGTAGAATCTATCAAGCACTGTATAGTACTGCTTCAGATTGCCAAGGTAAGTAAAATCCTATTATTCAAACTTTGTTATGACTGCATTAGTGTTGTGGCATTATTAAAATGTGTGTGTAATCCTTTGTAGCTGTATCAGTAGTTTTCCACTTGCCTGAGTTTAGAGTAGACTTCAACACTCCTTGCAGGGTCCCAGAGGGTTTGGAGAGGTGCTTCTCAAGACCGTCAAGACTTCTTCATAAAATATTTATATTATTTTAGCAATATCTAAGAGCCCATTTTAATATTAACAAAGGAGGGAGTATAAAATCATTCAGGAGTCATGAGTTGCTAGATGTTGCAGGTTGAGATGCTTGAGTTCACAAATTTGACCTTCCTCAATTCATGTTTTCTTTCCAAAATTTTAAGGACCAAAGTAATGAACAGCAACACGCAAACGGACTGATCGTAAGTTACGACTTTCCTCAACCATGGAAGAGTTCTGATTCAACCGATTCTCTTTTCCTCTTTACTCTGGAATCTCTTCTTTCAATTCAGGAAGAGCCAAAGCAAAATGCATGCTTTTTATTCTGATAAATGGCTCTGCCCGCCACATCTCTCGCTCTCACTTTCATCACTCTTCCTCAAGTGAAATTGCTCTTTTCATCAGGGGGATTTTTTTTCTGGATCTGTCTTTTTTTTGTCCTGTAATAACTTGCAAGCATCTTTGAGACACTGTATGGCTGAGCCAATCCTCAGTACCGCCTTTGTTCATATGCCTTCAACCTGGGGACTTGCACACCAATGCATTTAAATAGCTATTGATCGTTGCTTACCGTACTTGCTTACTGAAGCAGCTCGGGACTAATAGATGTCTGCTTACTCTTGACTGTTTATTGGCTATTATCCACCATGAGACATATATCATGCTAATAACTGTCCTGGAGAGAAGTGCTGGGTGCATATGATTTAGGAATCATTGGCATTACATGCAGATTTGGCTTTGTTTTACCTAAAGGAGCCACTCTTCTTGATTTAGTTGTACAGCAGTAGTACACATTAATGTCTTACATGCTATTATATATAATATTACGCCTGCTGGTGATGGTGTGCCATCCAAGCTAGGAGTGGTTAGTATGACAATACTATACCTTGCAAACATGATTATTTTGTAACACCGCTGACCAAGAAGGTAATATTGTATCAGTGTTGTAGGAACATAAACACAGATATTTACAGATACTTTATATAAATACGACTTTTATGATGCATGCAGTTGTTGACTGATCTAAAATATGCTTGTAGAAAATTGAATAACTGCATGTATCATACAATTATATTTAGACCAAGTATAGAGCCTCTGTGAAGAACTATCCATGTATCTTAACCCTATAAACTGCAATTTACAAAGTAACTAATTAGATACTGGGTTGGTATTCTCCCATGTTATCTATTTATTTTCAAGTTATTTGTTAATATTTCTATTTAATGAATGATGAAAAATTTAGTTTACAGAATGTTCCTCTTCAGATGTAGCTGATCAGCTTCTTTACTTGAGAACTGGAGCTGCAAGGCTAATGTTGGTAATAAAACATTAGAACTGGATAGTCACCAAAAAGTTGTTTCCAAAAATTAAACAATAATTCACAAATTTGTCTCAACTCACTCAAACCACTTTCAGATATTACATAAGATCACACAGATATAAAAAAAATATTTTTTGGGTAAATTAATGTCTAAAACAAAAAAATGTCAGTTTTCATGTAATGAATATAAAATATATGATGGTTTACATTTTTGAATGAAATTATGAACATATGTGAACTTTTTCATGTTATCCTAATATTTTGATTAATTTATTAGATTATGTTTCGGACATTCACTTATAGTTTAAGACAAATTATCGTTTAGTGTGACCTATGGAAATGAATAAAACTTTCCTTGTTTTAAATTGTTTTTTTATTTTTATTTTTAATTGTAAATGAATACTGAAGTCATCCAGACTATGGATGAACACATCAGGAATAATGTAGTAAACTTAAAAGTGGTAAACAAACGTAAATATGTTTTAGATTTTACTTCAAAGTAGACACACAACCGATGTCACAAACACATTAAGGGGGCAAGAAATGCAAGTCATGAACTCTTGACTAGGCAAGAGTTAACTGAAAGCCATTCCAGGTGACTACCTCATAAAGCTGACTGAGAAAATGCCAAGAAAACTGGCATCTAAGCAAGAGGTGCCTACTGTGAAGAATGTAAAATATAAACATATTCTGGTTTGTTTAAAGTTTTGTTTACTAAATGATTCCATATGTGTTTATTCATAGTTTGGATGACTTTAGTATTAATCTACAATGAAGAACATTTTTAAATAAAGGAAAACCATTGAATGTCCAAACTTTTGACTGGTGTTGTATTTGTATAATTTAGAGTAAATGATATTGTACTTAATCAATAAATATTATTGACACATTAGCCTCACAACTTCAGGTATAAAATTAGAAGCACTTCAAACTTGTCTTGACTGATCAGCTGCATCTGGGGTAAGTGAACAGTTGAGCTTTTTCAATGAGCCGTTCCTCAATAATATTGTCATTTTGTGATATTTTGACTTATGGCCCACAATTAATTTGGGGCTGAGTTTAACTTGATACAGTGGCTGACCTTTTTGCTCTGTCCTCCACGTCTCCTTGCCTGTTGATTTAATCCAATCCCAGCTGCCTCCAATCACCACGGATCTCATTTGTCTAATTGGCTTTTAATTAAGAACGCCAGACACATTCACTGCAGAGGGAAACAAGAGAGCGGTTCCAATTAAAAACAAATAACCAAGATTAAATTCTTTAAAAGTCCCCAAAGAGAAAACCCTCTCCAAATCTCCTTCATGTCAGCTTATAATCGTCATAAACCTGCACTCAGAGTTTTCACTGCATGCCTATGTTTCCTTTCATTTTCCACTCCTCTGTATGTTTTCATTTTTCCTTTTTTGTATGTACTGTATTTTAGAGGGAGCTCTACAGCTGTGATGAATTCTGCATGCTGGTTACAGCAGAACCTCATCACTCTTCACCTGCATGAGATGTGCAATAGCAGTACTGTGGTCTGGCCTTGTCGCCGGGGAAGCTGGCCATAATAGCCACTTGTCTGAGGCTCCACTGATTGAGTGCGTGTATATTAGGGTCTTAGAAAGCAGACTGTCGCTAGAGTCATTTTGTGTAATTAGAATCAGTTTAACTACTGCAGAGACGCAAACAAGACCAGACTGCAGCTGTGTGATTGACTAATCTGACGTGCAATCTGATGTTATGTCAAATTCATCTCTGAATCATCACAGCTTTTGTTGACCTAATCATCTATTTAGGTTGTTTGTCACACATTTGCATCAGTCAGGCTTTAATTACACGCTGCAAATCAACGAGTAGATCAATTATGTCAAATTTTACTCTTTCATGAATAAAATGCAGGTTTTGTGTTGCTCTGTAGGGAGTAATGTCACCAAAATTCTTTTAAATGTTAGCCAGTGCCCTTCATAAAAACATGAATAAGCATCTCTGTGTAGGCTCTAGGCAACATTGGAAGAAGCCCACTGGCCTCCTTATAGAACATCCCTCGAGCTCAGTCTGAAGTGTAACTGTAGAAAGTCCTCTGAGAGCTGATCTTGTGTGTGTGTGTGTGTGTGTGTGTGTGTGTGTGTGTGTGTGTGTGTGTGTGTGTGTGTGTGTGTGTGTGTGTGTGTATTTTTGTTGTGCCTGCTCTCCCTTGCAGAGCACCATAAACCCAGTGGATGGAGTTTACCAGCCCAACCCCCTGGACACCTCTGTAGTCAGTGCCATTGCCATGCCAACGCAGACCACCCTCCCCACAGGTGAGGACTGGGGTTTGTATGTGTGTGTGAGCACATCTGCCTGTCTGTCTGATTGACTTTCTCTCCTCCATTCTCTTCTTCTCTCCCTCTTCATCTGTCTCTCTATTTTCTGTCTTTCTCTGTCCCTCTTTGCCCTTCTCTCTCCTTCACCCTCTTTCTTTTTTTCACTCTGTTTTTCTGTCCTTCTCACCCCGTCTCTGTCCTCCTTTCTCCCTCTGTTCTTCTCTCTTCCTCTCCCTCTACCCCGTCTCTTTTTTTTAACCATTCCCTCCTCCACTTCCTCTGTCTTTCTCTCATCCCATCTTTGTCCTTCTGCTGCTGCTGTCTTTCTGTCCATCTCTCTCCATCCTTAATTTCCCTGAAGGAACCTCCTAAAGGGATCAATAAAGTACTATCTATCTATCTGCCTATCATCTGTTTTTGGCCGTTCTTCCTCTCACAGTATTTCTGCCCTTGTCCCTCCTTCTGTCTTTGTTCTTTTCTCTTTCTCTTTGACTCCCTCTCTCTTTCATTCTACTGATTATTTGCCGCCTTCTTTCCGCACTCCCTCCACTCTCCCTGCCCTCCCTTTTCTTTTCTCTCTCCCTCATTTCCCTCCCTCCTTTCCTTGTTCTTAATCTCTTGCTCCCCCCCCGCCCTGTACAGTTTCTGTTCCTCTTTCTGTTCTGTTTCAGTTCTATTGAAATACAGTGGAGCATAATGATAAGTTGTTTATATAGGAAGCATGCCTGTGTTAAGGTTTTGGCACATATGAGTATTATGGTTCAGTTCCACCAGTCTCTCCAAATGTGTGTTTACTTTGAAGCAGGAACATGTACTATTTGTTTGAGCTCCTCAGATATTGTGTGAATGAATTGTCGTGTGTCTTGTTTGAATCTGTAGATGGAGCTCAGGTGTGCAAAGCGGAACAGAGGCCTTCTTCTCTACCCGTTGGTCCTGTCGTCACGGTGATGGGCAGTCTTCAGACGCCCACCCCAAACAGCACAGGTATACAGTCACTAGAGCCATTGTTTTTATTTCAGTAGAACTGAAGCAGAAAGAAAAAGATCAGTTTAACAGTATGTTAAATAATGTGTACCTATTGTAGTCGGGTGCAGTGTAGTACTGTAGATGGATGAGAGTACAAGACAACTACAGATTCACCAATAAAGACGTGGCATACAATCTAAGGGTACAGATGTTTGTATAGTATCCAGTGTGAAGTACAGAAAATTGCTAATAGAATGAGACGCTCTGAAGCTGCCACACATGAGCCTAAGGTCATCACGCTCAATGCCAGGCATTGGCTAGAGGGATATACAGCCTCCAGCACTGGGCTGAGGAACAATTGAAATGCTTTCTCTGATGCGATGGAACTCCTTCCAAAACCATTGGCGTAAGCCAAGCAGATTTAGAAGCATCATCCAAACATCAGTACCTCACTATTGCGGTGGTGGCAATCAAATGATCATAGCAATATTCTGAAATCCAGTGAAAAACCTTCTCAGAAGAGCAAAGGCTGATATGGCAGCAAAGGTAAAAGTTTCATTTTAGAAAAAATTTTCAATCAGTCTGAGTCTGCAAGTTTGTAGATTTAGGCTAAGCTTAATCCTGGACCATACAGTGTTTTTGCCATTGGCATAATCTAAAACTGGAATCTGGTCATTTTAGAGTTGTACATTTCAGTACTTAAAGGCACTGTATACAATTCTGAAGTTTATATTTCAACTCGACGGCAAAACAAACACACCCCTTCGTTCAGTGCTCCTTCAGAAGCTCTGCCCCCAAAATTCATACAGATGCATTGCCAAGGTAACAGCATCGGGCTTGCAGACTAAAAGAAATCATCATGGCAAGTAATGCACTTTAGCCGCATTAGCATTAGCTAGCTTGTGAGTTAGCTGTTGCTACAATTGCTTCTGCTAAACAAACCGGTTGTGATTATCTGTCACAAACATTCATAAAGATCACAAAACAATGCTGAGCTAAATAGCAGAAATAAGTCAGTGTTCCTACCTATCAAGCAGTAATAGAGCAATATCCTCATTCCTTTTCATGCTTTTCAGCATTCAGAGGTCGCTCTGCGATCCATACAACTCCTGTTTACACATCTTTTGCATTATTTTACTGTAAAATTTGCTTTAAAAATGTTGAAATGTTCTATCACATATATTCTAGACAATGATGAATTTATAGCCAGAGTATCATTTTGGAATCGATTATCATCATGATACTACATTTACCAGTATCGAAATCAAAATTCTGATATTGTGACAACCCTAGATCAAAGTGTGTTTTGCACTTCTCAGCATGGGAGTTGTAGGAGCCTCTGAGTTCTCTGCAGTGGAGCTCAGCCTCACTCTCACAGGCATTAGTGCTGTGTCTGTCAGAGACTGCACTAACTCTGCTTCTGCTGATGTGGAGAAATGATGAGCGGGGCAGAAACTGCAGCACAACAGCTTTCAGTGCCGCCCGAGAAAATGCTCAATGGAGGAGGAGGAGACGGAACAATTTTTGACTAAAGCAGCTGGATGATGGTGTGCTCCATATGAAATGAGTCATTATGATAATTATAGCTATAATTTTCTGCCAAACCATGCTTGAGCGTTTGTCTTTGTTTTATGCCGGCGTGCCTCGTGTATAAGAAGAATGTTGTGAGTGCAGATGGGAGGCGCAGTGTGTTTGAAAACATTCAGTTTGTATCCTTTGAAATTATTAGCTGCCTCGCCCTTAATCCAGACCTCCCCCCCCATTTTGGTCTATAGGGAGTGGTCCCTCCGCCCCCAGCAGCAGCGTGACGTCACCCAGTCACATGAATGTGCCGCCACACTCTGTCCCAGATTTCTCTTACTCCAGCAGCGAGGATGAGTTTTATGACGCTGATGAGTTTTACCAGAGTAACACCTCACCAAAACACTGCATAGAGTGAGTTTCACACATCCACGCACCTCTTTCACAGTGCACCACATTGGATGTGATATTTTCAATTCTAAACTATTGTTAAACTCTCAGTTTGAAGCTAGTGTTAAATACAGGTCCTAATTACAGCATAATATAGTACACGCTGTTAGCTTGCACCTCAGGCACAGCACATACTGTGTAGGCAGTTCTGTATGCAGTGTTGCTTAATATTGCCTTTTTGCTGCAGCCCCTCAAGAACACCTGCTGCTAACAGTGAAGCAAACACAGCCCTCAAACGGCCTGACACCAATGAATCAATCAACTCCTCCATGTCTAACGGCACAACTGATGCAGGTACTGAAACGCATTCAGGCATACATAGATAGAAAAAAATCTGAATTCAGCTGTTTAACACCCTGTAGATGCACATAAATGTAAAACAAACATACACATGCAGACAACCGGCATGACAAATGCCTTCTGTCCAAATCTTGGCTGTTCAGTTAGTCTGTTTAATATTAATTTTGCTATATTGTAAATCAGTACAACATGGCTGCAAGATCTACACTGTTTCAGATCTTTAGAACAATAGATTTCTAAATTTCAAGGGATTTTCACTCAATGGCCACTTCATTAGGTACACATACCTTGTATCTACACTCATTTTCCATTTTATCAGCATACAGGTGCACTTCGTAGTCTAAAATTACAGACTGTAGTTCATCTGTTTCTCTGTACTTTGCCTCCTTTCGCCATGTACTTCAATGATCAGGTGTCTCGGAGTGCAGGTATTATTTGGGTGATGAATCATTCTCAGCACTGCCGTGACACTGATGTGGTGGTGGTGTGTTAGTGTGTGTTGTGATGGCTCAAGTGAACAGAGCTGCTGGAAAGTTTAAACACCATGTTAGCTCGCTGTCCATTATATGAGATACTATTATTACCTTCCTTTTTGGTCCACCTTGTAGATGTAAAGTCGTAGGCAGCAGCAGGATGCTGTTGGCTGGATAGTTTTGGTTGGTGCACAATTTTCACTCCAGCAGTGACACTGAGGTGTTTAAAAACATAAACAACACCGCTGTCTGATCGACTTGTACAAGTGCAATGCATATTAACACACCACCACCATAGCAGTATCCGTGCAGTGCTTACAATGATCCACCACCCAAATTATACAGTCATGTATTCTGAGGTTCTGAACACAACAGTATGCGTATATTCATACACTTGTGTGCTTTGTGTTTTGTTCAGATCAGTTTGACAGTCACGATGAGAAGGATGACGAAGGAGAAGGAGAGTCTGTAGAGGAGCATAAGAGCGTCATCATGCATCTGCTCTCCCAAGTGAGGCTGGGCATGGACCTCACCAAGGTAACTCTATTCTCTTCTGCTGTCCTCTCTCTGTCCTCTCCTCTTTCTGTCCTCTCACTACATGTGTTACTTCTGTTCTCAGGTGGTTTTACCTACATTCATTTTGGAGAGGAGGTCGCTATTGGAAATGTATGCAGACTTCTTTGCACATCCTGACTTGTTTGTCAGGTAAAGTTAGATTTATTTGTCCTCTTTGGTGATTTTATGTTCATTACACATGAAGTTACACTTCAAGAAGATTGATGTGCTACGTGTGTAGTGCATAGTCATAAACATGGACTACTTACTTTGACTCTGCTTAGATAACAAAAGAAAGTATGTTGTCTATAAACACTGTTAGTGGTGCATAGATTAACACTTTCCTGAGTCTTCAGTTAAAGATATTTGTAAATTGGGGCCCCGAGTGGCTCAGCGGGCTAAGACGCTAACACTATGACCAGAGGATTGCGAGTTTGAATCCCGGTCATGCCGTTTGCCATCAACAGCCGGGGCCCAAGTGTGCAAAAATTGGCAGTGCTGTCTCTGGGCGGGTAGATGGAGCTCTCTCTTACTATCACTCTCACATTGCAATGTCCGCTGGCTCAGCCGTCTACTGATTGGTCTACAAACCGGATTCCAAAAAAGTTGGGACACTAAACAAATTGTGAATAAAAACTGTAATCAATGATGTAGAGGTGCCAACATCTAATATTTTATTCAGAATAGAACACAAATCACAGATCAAAAGTTTAAACTGAGAGAATGTATCATTTTAATG